>WNWK01009488.1:0-7500 GCA_009830355.1 Cherax destructor
ATCACCTGTGTAAGATCATCTAGAAGGGACTCCTTTGTACCTGCTAGTGTGCCATCATCCAGGAACCAGATGTTTAGCTCACTGGTCAGTCTGACTGTGATTTCCCTAACTGCTATACAGAAGAGAAATGGTGCGAGAGGGTCCCCTTGGTGGACACCCTCTGATGATGTGATTTCATGCTCTCCAAACAGGAGCATTGATTCCTTGCTATATCCAGCTGAAACAAAAGGGAAGAGACCTGGGAAATGTTCTTGTACAGATGCTAATACTATGTCTCTTTTCAGGAGATTAAATGCATTCTTGAAATCTAATTTAACCACTGCATTGTCCTCAGGCAGGTTGTCGATATACGCCCTTGTTGCATGAACCGCTGCTTCACTTCCTTGAGAGACCCCAAAGCCAAGCTGGTGTGGTTGAAGCATGATGGCTGCTTCTGAGCGAATACTTCTGACAGCAGCTTTAGAAACGAGGCGGCGAAACGTGTTGCCCACTGCGATTGGCCTAATTCCTCCATCCTTCTTTTTAAGGGCACAAAGTGATGCTCCAAAAAAGAAAGGCTTAATTTCGTCAGGAATCAGACCAGCCAAGGAATTGTTGACAAACCTTGTGATCTCTGAAAGCAGTGTCTCTGCAATCTCCCCGATAACTGGATTAACCATTTCCTTTAAATGCTGTGGCCTTATTCCAGTGTAACCCCCAGCAGAGCCGGACGGGAATGACATTATAGCTTTGTAAATGTCCGAGTCTTGCACAATCAGTGGTTCCACAGTGGGGACAGAGGTGTTAGAACTGTTGGTACCCCTGGTTTCCCTGGCAGGGTGCTTTCCTCTAAGTGCTTCAGCAGTGTCAGCATCCCTGGGGGCAACTGTATCTTCACTGGTGATAATTCTGATTGCTCCCACTGTGTTGCCCACTTCAATTTTCTTACTTGGACTCTGATTTTTTCGCTGTCAGTGGAGTGAGTGGGGGTTCTGCCTCTCCCATTTTTGTGTTGATGGGGAAGGTGAATGAGGTTATCAGCTCTAGGAAAGTATATATATATTAATAATAATATATATTATATATAAAATATATTATATTAATATTAATGTATATTATATTAATATTATTTTAGCTACATTATACCTCTGAGACATGAGGTATTCTAAAAATTGAATGTAAGTAGAATTTTAATTTGTAAGATTAATATTTTTATCCTTTAATTGATTCTTATTGCAAAATTGAATCCGAAAATGAAATATTTACAATATTTATATAAATGTATTTTATTTTTAGAGTATTTTTAAAAATATTTATTAATCTTAGCATAACATTTTAATAACATTTTATACTGTATGAACTTAAAAAATTATTATTTAAGTGTATTCTTTTTTAAATTGGTGTGTAAAGCCTATATAAGAATGCATTAAAACCCCAATCAAAAAAAACTCATCTCGCCCAATATCTCACTAGCTGCTTGTGTAAAACATTCGAGAGGATGATTCTTAATCGTCTCATGCACAGAATCAAACAATTTTTGTATCCCCTGTTGAATGGTTTCATGCATGGAAGGAGTGTGCATCATTGTATAGCCATCTTTCCCAACCTGTACACTGACAGCTCATACACTACGTCGATCACCATGCCCAGCCCTTCTAGGGCAGGGTAGGTGCAAAGGCTGGAGCTTGCTACCATCTGCGCCTCGCAAGCCTGCCCTTCCCTTCAGCTTCCTTGGGGCGGGGAAGGTGGCAGACCAGAGTGGCCTAGCATCTATCTACCTACCTGCCTCGTGCTTGTGGGCGAATATGGCTAGGCCTGGGACCAGTTGGTCCCGCCGCTGAGGGGTACCCCCTCCCATGGGAGACTTAGGTCTCTGCTACTCCCACGCCAGGGAGCCGGAGCCGGGTCGCCATCTGGTAAAGACCCGGGCCGGGAGAATTCCCGGTGAATCAACACCTCCTCCTCCTCCTCATACACTAGGTCGGTCGATCACCATGCCCAGCCCTTCTAGGGCAGGGTAGGTGCCCAGGCTGGAGCTTGCTACCATCTGCAGCTCGTAAGCCTGCCCTTCCCGTTAGGGAAGGTGACAGACCAAAGAGGCCTAGCATCTATCTACCTCCATGCCTGGTGCTGGTGGGGAATGTGGCTAGGCCTGGGGCCAGTTGGTCCTGCCGATGAGGGGTATCCCCTCCCATGGGAGACATAGGTCTCTGATACTCCCACACCAGGGAGCCGGAGCCGGGTCGCCATCTGGTAAAGACCCGGGCCGGGAGAATTCCCAGTGAATTGTGAATCAACACCTCCTCCTGCTCATACACTAGGTCGATCACCATGCCCAGCCCTTCTAGGGCAGGGTAGGTGCCAAGGCTGGAGCTTGCTACCATCTGCAGCTCATAAGCCTGCCCTTCCCGTTAGGGAAGGTGACAGACCAAAGAGGCCTAGCATCTATCTACCTCCATGCCTTGTGCTGGTGGGGAATGTGGCTAGGCCTGAGGCCAGTTGGTCCTGCCGATGAGGGGTATCCCCTCCCATGGGAGACTTAGGTCTCTGACACTCCCACGTCAGGGAGCCGGAGCCGGGTCGCCATCTGGTAAAGACCCGGGCCGGGAGAATTCCCGGTGAATCAACACCTCCTCATACACTAATACTGGATCACCATGCCCAGCTCTTCTAGGGCATGGTAGGTGCCAAGGCTGGAGCTTGCTGCCGTCTGCGGCTCGCAAGCCTGCCCTTCCTGTCAGCCTCCTTGGGGCAGGGAAGGTGGCAGACCAGAGTGGCCTAGCATCTATCTACCACCTGCCTCGTGCTGGTGGGGAATGTGGCTAGGCCTGGGACCAGTTGGTCCTGCCGCTGACGGGTACCCCCTCCCGTGGGAGACATAGGTCTCTGATACTCCCACTCCAGGGAGCCGGAGCCAGGGAGCTATCTGGTAAAGACCCGGGCCGGGAGAATTCCCGGTGAATCAACACCTCCTCCTCCTCATACACTACCTTCCTTGGCCTTAAATCTGCTTTTGATGTAGTCATCCGACGTGTAATCATTAGTGAACTTGCCAGAAAGTATGTTGGAGGATGGATTCTCCATTGGATTAAAGGCTACCTGTCTAACAGAAAGTCTTCTGTGTTGTTCCAGGGGCATAGAAATGTAACTCAAGACTTTGAATTATAAACACCATAGGGAGGTGTGCTCAGTCCCACCCTATTCAATATTATAATTAATGCTTTACTTAATGTTATGTCTAGCCAGCCCCATCATGATATGTGGAAAAAAAATTCTGAATTCAGTATGTGTAAATTTGAATAATATAATAATTTTGTATTAAAATTGTGGAGGAATGTACCCCTACGATAAAGTATACTGTAAATGTTGCTATACCTAGCTTGTAGATGCATCCACGATTACCCAGCCATCCCAGTAACCGATGGTTGATGCCGACGTTCACATTCCCCACAGGGCTGTATGGTAAAATAAAATCACACATGAGACTTATATTATTGCCCCAAAGGAGCATATGCCATATAATCAGTCATTGAATGGACTGAACGGCTGTTTACTCATGGTGTTTGGGCGGATCGCCCGCGACTTACCGGGTGAATGATAAATCTGCCTAAAGCCAATAATGCTTTCCTAACTGCACAGCTGGTGGCATCTAGGTATAAGCAGACTTACCTGGGTATTTGTATTGACCCTTAATTTACACCCGGATATCGCTGTCTTGTTTGAAGAACGCTGCTGAAGAGTCACTGCCTTGTTAGACGACGGAAACTCATTGTCCCTTTACGTTCTTTCATTTCAGTCTTTTGCAGTAGTAATAAGAAGCTGCGCACACTTCTGATTATACCGCAATTTTAACACTAAATGCGCTGGAACAGAGTTCTTATCCGATTTCCCGACGTTAGTGGAGATTGAATAGGATAACGGACGCGCACGATTTCCTTTGTTAAGTTAAATCCTCGCACCGTAAGTATTTCCTTGTTGGTTTATAAGTTCAATCTACCCCGCTCCTGGATCCTGCAGCTCAGCGGGCTTGGCATTGCTGACCTCAGCAATATTTCAATACTTGCAAAACACTGCAACAAGTTGCAGTTCAAATGCTTGTGTTCTGTAAATACTTCGATCACTGGAACACAAGATTATAAAGTCAAGTGTAGAAACTAATACAGCAGTTTCTATAACTTCTCTGTTATGACAAAGAATTACATTTATCAAATGTCTCAATCACTCATTACATTCCTTGCAACCCTGGTCAATGACTACGTGACTTCTGGCTCTTTGGGTCCATACATCTGTTACCAGTTAAGGCTGTTGATCAGGAAGCTAGACATGCCGTCTGGCCCTTTCTAAGGGCCGGAAAGGGTAGGGCCCTTGAAAAGGGCTGATACCCCCCTCTCTTAGAGAATTTTCTCCACAAAAATGATAGTGTTTTGACCCTTCGAGAAATTTTGTGTGAAGCAGGGTATACAGCGACCAGGGGGTGAGACAGGAGAGACGCCATAATAAATTTAATGTGTGAACACTGGTTTGAATTCTGCATTGTAATCGGGAATTTTCGAAGGACAATAGGTGTATATCAGCCTCAATCCATAATTTAGAAATTGCTGACACATTCCCGCTGAAGAATTGGGATAAACAATGTGGAAAACCTTACAATTTGGCAACAAGAATGGGGAAATAGAGGACACCAATTCTCCCAGGAACACACCTTAGCTAAGTGACGCTTACCCATAATGTACAGCAGTTTTGCGTTGGCCAATATAAATTCTAGCTGTAGTGGTAGCATTAGGGTGTGTTTGCAAAGAATAATTATGATACAGCAATAAAATGATGAGTGTTCTTGTTAAATTTTTCTTTCTTTCTATCATAATATATATATATATATACAGTGGTACCCCAGATTTCGTCAATAATTCTTTCCAGAAGGCTGTTCGAGTGCCGTTACTGAACGAATTTGTTCCCATAAGGACAAATGTAAGTTAGATTAGTTCGTTTCAGACCCCCAAAAATACACTTACAAAAAGACACTTACATAATTGTTCAAGTTGGGACCTGTACGAAAACTGAGACACCACTGTATATACCTGGAGAGGGTTTCGGGGGTCAACACCCCCGCGGCTCGGTCTTAGACCAGGCCTTGTGATGGATCAGGGTCTGATCGACCAGGCTGTTACTGCTGGCCGCACACAAACTGACGTACGAACCACAGCCCGGCTGGTTAGGTACTGACTTTAAGTGCCTGTTCAGTGCCTTCTTGAAGACAGCCAGGGATCTTTTGGTAATCCCCCTTATGTACGCTGGGAGGCAGTTGAACCGTCTTACGCCCCGGACACTTATTGTGTTGTCTCTCAGT
The DNA here is from genome assembly GCA_009830355.1 of Cherax destructor. NCBI lineage: Eukaryota > Metazoa > Arthropoda > Malacostraca > Decapoda > Parastacidae > Cherax > Cherax destructor. The sequence continues at coordinate 5,327 of WNWK01009488.1, forward strand.
GTACTCGTGGCGCCCCTGCTTTTCATTGGGGGAATTGTTGCATCTCCTGCCGAGTCTTTTGCTTTCATAGGGAGTGATTTTCGTGTGTAAGTTTGGTACTAATCCCTCTAGGATTTTCGAAGTGTATATTAACATGTATCTCTCTTGCCTGCATTCCAGGAAATACAAATCAAGGGTCATCAACCGTTTCCAGTTATTTAGTTGCTTTATCGTATTTATGTGTGCCGTGAAAGTTTTCTGTACACTCTCCAGGTCAGCAATTTCGCCTGCCTTGAAGGGGCAGTTAGTGTACAGCAGTATTCCAGCCTAGAGAGAACAAGCGATTTGAAGAGAATCATCATGGGCTTGGCAGCCTTAGTTTTGAAGGTTCTCATTATACATCCTATCATTTTCCTAGCAGATGCGGTAGATACACTGTTGTGGTCTTTGAAGGCGAGATCCTCTGACATTACTCCCAGGTCCTTCACATTACTATTTCGCTCTATTGTATGGTTAGAATTTGTCATATACCCTGATACAGTTTTAATTTCCTCAAGTTTTCCATATCTGAGTAGTTGAAATTTCTCTTCATTGAACTTCATATTGTTTTGAGTGGCTCATTTGAAGATTTGGTTGATGTCCGCTTGGAGTCTTGCAGTGTCTTCGATGGAGGTCATTGACATGGCAATCCTGGTGTCATCTGCAAAGGAGAACACGGAGCTATGGTTTACATCTCTGTCTATGTCAGATATGAGGATGAGGAATAGAATGGGAGCGAGTACTGTGCCTTGTAGAACAGAGCTTTTCACCATAGCTGCCTCAGATTTTACTGTTTACTATTAGTCTTTGTGCTCTATTTGTCAGGAAGTTATAGATCCATCTACCAACTTTTCCTGTTATTCCTTTATCACGCATTTTGTGCGCTATTACACCATGGTCACACTTGTCGAAGGCTTTTGCAAAGTCTGTGTATACTACATCTGTATTTTGTTTATCCTCATAGCACCTTCAAGGACCATAACACCGTAGCAATCGCATCTGCTAGAAAAATGACAGGATGGATAATGAGAACCTTCAAAACCATGTTGACACTTTACAAATCGCTTGTTCTATCTAGGCTGGAATATTGCTGCACACTAACTGCACCTTTCAAGGCGGGTGAAATTGCTGACCTTGAAAATGTGCAGAGAACCTTCACGGCACGCATAACTGCGATAAACCACCTCAATTACTGGGAACGCTTGAAGTTCCTAAACCTGTACTCTCTAGAACGCAGGCGGGAGAGATACATTGTTATATACACGTGGAAAATTCTCGAGGGATTAGTACCAAACTTGCACACGAAAATCACTCCCTACGAAAGCAAAAGACTCGGCAGGCGATGTAACATTCCCCCAATGAAGAGCAGGGGTGCCACTAGCACGTTGAGGGACAACACAATAAGTGTCAGGGGCCCAAGATTGTTCAACTGCCTCCCAGCATACATAAGGGGGATTACCAACAAACCCCTGGCTGTCTTCAAGCAGGCACTGGACAGGCACCTAAAGTCGGTACCTGACCAGCCAGGCTGTGGTTCGTACGTTGGACTGCGTGCGGCCAGCAGTAACAGCCTGGTTGATCAGGCTCTGGTCCAACATGAGGCCTGGTCACAGACCGGGCCGTGGGGGCGTTGACCCCTGGAATTCTCTCCAGGAAAACTCCAGGTAATAGTGATCCAGTAGCTGGGACAGGCAGGAGCGACCTGCTCTAAACCCGTGTTGCCCTGGGATGTGTAATTGATGGGTATCTAGGTGGTTGACGATCCTGCTTCTTAGAACCCTTTCAAAGATTTTTATGATATGGGATGTTAGTGCTATCGGTCTGTAGTTCTTTGCAATTCCTTTACTTCCACCTTTGTATAGTGGAGCTATATCTGTTGTTTTTAGTGAGTGTAGGATGACCCTTGTATCCATGCTCCATGCTCTATGTTCATCAAGAACTGATGAACATAGAGTTCCATGAGTCCGTGCCTGGGGCAGAGTGCATGGGCATGTCATTTAATGCCTTTTCAAAGTTTTGTGGTGTTAGGATAATATCCGAGATTTTTTAGATGACCAAATTTTGGGTCTCGTTCACAAAGAGTTCATTTGGATTGTCGACCCTTAGTCTGGGCAGCGGCTCGCTGAACAGTCATATTGGTACTTTAGTATCTCACT
>WNWK01009488.1:12500-55000 GCA_009830355.1 Cherax destructor
TCACAACAGTGCTACTATCACATCTGCGATGAAAATGATAGCATGGATAATGAGAACATTAAAAGCAAGTGATGCCAAGCCATTGATGATCCTTTTTAAATTACTTGTTCTCTCTAGGTTGGAATACTGCTATACATTAACATCTCCATTGAAAGCAGGTGAAATTGCAGATCTAGAGAATGTACAGAGAACCTTTACTGCACATATAAGTTCTGACTGCAGCCATCTCAACACACAGTCAGATCTGTCTGTGACTCGATAAAGCCCACTGCGTGGGCGAAACGTTGTCAATAAAGGATCACATTATACTGCTTATGTGTTTATTTTTCCACATATAAGTTCTGTTAAACACCTGAACTACCGGGAGCTTGGAAGCACTTGACTTGTACTCACTGGAATGCAGGCGAGAGAGATACATTATAATCTACACATGGAAAATCCTAGAAGGAATGGTCCCTAATCTGCATACGGAAATCACTCCCTACGAAAGCAAAAGACTGAGGAGGCCAGAAGGTGCAAAATACCCTCAATGAAAAGTAAACGAAGAAAAGACTCAATAAGTGTCCGGGGCCCAAGACTGTTCAACGGTTTTTAGATCATGCTTTTTCAAGATATTGAGTCTCAGGAAGGTTGAATGAAAAGTGGAATGACTTTGGTGAGGTAGTGATTAAAGCAAACTCAGTGTTCCTATAATCTTTATTCTAATTCTAGGATAGGTGGCCAGCGGTAAAAGAGCCTCGTCATTCAGGGTCTTCAGGTCACTCTCTGAGGGGTCCAGGATCGCACCCACCACGGGTGAAACGTTGGACATGCTTCCTTACACCTGCTGCCCCTGTTCACCTAGCAGTAAGTAGGAACCCGGGTAACCTCCCATCGGTTAGCGAAATATCATTTGTTTTCTTTGGTCAGCACTGCAAATCACTACAACAGGTAAAGAAATAAAGGTAGATCTCAACGGTAAAACGAGTAAAGAAATAACAGTAGACCTAAACCTTTCAACGGGGCAGAAATAGGTCTATTTCATCTCTACTTACTCCCGGATGTAGTAGATTTGTGTGAAATAAACTTTAAACATAATTTTTTTCTGCTATTTAATTTAATCGCTGGCTCGAGCAGCGCCTCATTGCTTAATAGATTTTTTTCGTCGTCTGCAGCAGCCGACCTTGTATTAACATTGACGTGGTTCTGCAAATCTCTCTAAAACATAGAACAGGAGACTGTAAATCTCGCCAAATTAATACCCCTTGTGGGTCCTTAGCTCTCCTGCAGTGCTCCTTTTCCTTGTCCTCAGACTTACCCCACTTCCACTACTACTACGACTACCATTCCATTACTACTACTATTGCTTCCCTTCACCCTACACTCCCCTTTCTATCTCTTGTATTACTATAACTACTTTCCCTACTTTCTACTACCGCTACTACTTCTTCCACTACTTCTTTTTCTTCCTCTCCTTGTCCCGTCCCTCTCCCCCTCGCCTATATATATACTGGATCCCTCACTCTTTTATGGAAAAAGACACTTATGTACAGTTATTTTTTTTTATATTTTTTTTATTAACACATCGGCCGATTCCCACCAAGGCAGGGTGGCCCCGAAAAAGAAAAACTTTCATCATCATTCACTCCATCACTGTCTTGCCAGAGGGGTGCTTTACACTACAGTTATAAAACTGCAACATTAACACCCCTCCTTCAGAGTGCAGACTCTGTACTTCCCATCTCCAGGACTCAAGTCTGGCCTGCCGGTTTCCCTGAATCCTTTCATAAATGTTACTTTCCTCACACTCCAACAGCACGCCAAGTATTAAAAACCATTTGTCTCCATTCACTCCTATCAAATACGTTCACGCATGCTTGCTGGAAGTCCAAGCCCCTCGCACACAAAACCTCCTTTATCCCTCCCTCCATTCTTTCCCAAGCCGACCCCTACTCCACCTTCCCTCCACTACAGATCTATACAATCTCGAAGTCATTCTGTTTCTTTCCATTCTCTCTACATGTCCGAACCACCTCAACAACCCCTCCTCAGCCCTCTGGATAATAGTTTTGGTAATCTCGCACCTCCTCCTAATTTCCAAACTACGAATTCTCTGCATTATGTTCACACCACACATTGCCTTCAGACATGACATCTCCACTGCCTCCAGCCTTCTCCTCGTTGCAACATTCATCACTCATGCTTCACACCCATATAAGAGTGTTGGTATAATTATACTCTCATACATTCCCCTCTTTACTTCCATGGACAAAGTTCTACGTCTCTGCAGACTCCGAAGTGTACCACTCACCCTTTTCCCTTCATCATTTCTATGATTCACCTCATCCTTCATAGACCCATCTGCTGACATGTCCACTCCCAAATATCTGAACACATTCACCTCCTTCATACTCTCTCCCTCCAATCTAATATCCAATCTTTCGTCACCTAATATTTTTGTTATCCTCATCACCTTACTCTTTCCTATATTCACTTTCAATTTTCTTCTTTTACACACCCTACCAAATTCATCCACCAACCTCTGCAACTTCTCTTCAGAATCTCCCAAAAGCACAGTGTCATCAGCAAAGAGCAACTGTGACAACTCCCACTTTGTATTTGATTCTTTATCTTTTAACCCCACACCTCTTGCCAAGACCCTCGCATTCACTTCTCTTACAACCCCATCTATAAATATATTGAACAACCATGGTGACATCATACATCCTTGTCTAAGTACAGTTCAGGACATTTATTAAAGAAAACGTTTCGCCACGAGTGGCTTCTTCCAGTCCTAATACAGAGATAACTAAGAAAACGAGTATATATAGTGGCCAGAGTCAGGTGGGGTGTCGCGGCGTGGGTAGTAGTGGTAGTAGTAGAAATAGTAGTTGAACTAATGTGGTGAGACGGGTTGGGTTAAAGAAGGACCTGTTGACATCATGTTATATCGGTCTCTAGAATGGGTAATATCCTGTTGATTAGCAATTTTGAGATACTGTAACTACCGGACTTTTGATGGATGGTGTTACTGACAGAAATTAAGGCATCTTCTATGCACTTTTGCAGTCTTAAATCTATATATACTCGTTGAAGATTGAGACACTTATGCAACATATGGGAATCTTTGTTAAATTAGACACATATGCAACACTTGGGTATCTTTATTGAGGAAACGTTTCGCCACACAGTGGCTTCATCAGTCCATACAAAGGAGAATCGTGAAGAACAGGAGGAGTGTGAGGTTGTCAGGCCCTCAATCTTGAGACGATGTTGTCAGTCCATCAATCTTGAATAGAATAACAGCATATGAGCAGAGGAAGCTTATATACTGTAGACAGGAGAGGTGCAGCAGTTGTAGGAGGTGTCACATTTGTTCAATGTGGAAGTAGGTCGTGCCCAAGGAATAGGCAAGCGAAGAAATCCCTGTATTAAGATACCAAGATGTTGCAGTGTCAGACAGGATGTGAATGAAGGGTTCAGAGAACCGACGAGTTGGTAAATTAGACACATATGCAACACTTGGGTATCTTTATTGAGGAAACGTTTCGCCACACAGTGGCTTCATCAGTCCATACAAAGGAGAATCGTGAAGAACAGGAGGAGTGTGAGGTTGTCAGGCCCTCAATCTTGAGACGATGAACAATTGAACAAATGTGACACCTCCTACAACTGCTGCACCTCTCCTGTCTACAGTATATAAGCTCCCTCTGCTCATATGCTGTTATTCTATTCAAGATTGATGGACTGACAACATCGTCTCAAGATTGAGGGCCTGACAACCTCACACTCCTCCTGTTCTTCACGATTCTCCTTTGTATTGGACTGATGAAGCCACTGTGTGGCGAAACGTTTCCTCAATAAAGATACCCAAGTGTTGCATATGTGTCTAATTCACCAACTCGTCGGTTCTCTGAACCATTCATTCACATGGGAATCTTTATTGAACAAGAATGGTATACAATACCGACAATATGAAATTAAGGCACATGTGCAACATCTGGGTATCTTTATAGTAGACGTTTCGCCATCCAGTGGCTTTATCAATACAAAATTCTGGGACATAATATGAAGAGAGTAGAACTATATACAAAAGATGGTGTGTTCAGCACCATAGGTCCTATGGTGCTGAACACACCAACTCCAAGGGCGAGGGACTGATTACCTCATCTTTTGTATATAGTTCTACTTTCGTCATATTATGTCCTAGAATTTTGTATTGATAAAGCCACTGGATGGCGAAACGTCTACTATAAAGATACCCAGATGTTTCACATGTGTCTTAATTTCACAATCTTTATTGAAGAAACGTTTCGGCCCACAGTGGCTTCATCAGTCCAATACAATGCAGAAAGGTGTAAGAAGAGGAGGAGTTTGAGGTAATCAGTCCCTCAGCCTGGAATCGATGTGTTCAGTCCATCACTCTTGTAGAAAGAACAGCATAGATGTATGTATAATGTTCGCAAAGACCAGGATCCTGACACAGGTCTTAATCTTGCGATGACCCGTCTCTGGCTCCCGAAGGACAATGGATTCTTCATTGTAGCAGCATATGCTGCTCAAGCACTGTTCCGGAGAGTTCGTCAAGTGCGTCTCATAAGCGACTGTGATTTGGTACTGAGGTTACTCCATCTCTGTTGTTTCCTGTGCTGGGGACTGGGCTCTGTCCGCTCTGAGAATCTCCAGGTTCATGGCATCCACCGTCTCCTCCTCGGTCAGTAAGCACACCCTCAGGAGTGTTATGACCATCTGCCGGAACATGCTCTGTTGTTCCGTTAAGTTGATTGTGTTGCAAATAATATCCATGAATCACGAAATCGTAATGACACGGTTGCAAACAAACCATACCACGGGTAGGGTTAGAACGACGTTTACCCGTCGGTCTGGAGTTTTGAGACTCTCTGATCGCGGGTTCTTACCCCAACTGTGGTATGGTTAATATCCATGAATGCCTTGATGAGTGTTACGATATCCTCCCTGGTGAGGGCCTGTGTTGGCGTGGGTTCGATGAAATGGATATTATCTGGGCTGTTGTGGTCTGTGGGGACTGCTGAGGGTTGTATTTCTTCATTGTGCGCACCGTGGCCTGTTGCTGTGTGCCACGTTGGGTAGCCGGCATCTGCTGGTGAGGTGCAGGCATAGCCAGGAAAGCCTGCATAGTGGCTGTGCCGGGTAAGGAGTGCCTGCGTTGCCTTGTTATGGCTGGTGGGGGCTCGTGTATTGTCGTCTGCTGATAGCGTTGATCTGATGTTTCCTGTTGGCTTCGATTGTTCCTTATGCTTTTGTTTCTTCGTTGTGGTAGAGGGGCAGGAGGCTCCTGTCCATGACGCCTGGTTGAGGCTTCGAGTGTCGGAAATTCTTCGGTATTGAGTTGGGTGGCTTGATGAGAGTTCTGCATTATGATAGGATTCTCTGCACCCATCGTCTGCTGAAAGTGGTGCTCTGCCGTAGCCTGCTGCCTCGTTGTTGGCGTCTTCCAGGCCTCATGAATTCTAGCGAGCCTCGGGGCATCGAGGGTTTCAGGCATGGTGTTTCTGCCTGCAGATCGGGCATCGTGGAGTGGGTGGCGATGCATTTTTCAGCTTGGTGATGTAGTCCTCGGTAGAATGGCGCTGGCTACAGACTCCGCAGATTACTCTGTTCGGACAGAATGCACCCAGGTGTCCGTAACGCTGGCACTTGAAACAGCGAACTGGTTCTGCCGTGAAGGTCCTGACATCGTACCTTCCCCAAGAACCGAGGTCCAGCTGGGATGGCAGCGGTCCCATATGCTGAATAAGGACCTGCCGGGTTGGTGCGTTGCCTGCCGTCTTTGCCTTGAGATGGTGAGCTGACACCACACTGGGGTGAGCTGCTATTGCCTAGATGGGTATCATCAGCGGGTAGCGCATCACTACACACTTACCTTTACCTTTGAAGAGTTTCGAGAGTTTATCTACTCTCTGAGCCCGGCCATGGGCCAGGCTCGTCTGGTGCTTGCCTGGTCAACCAGGCTGTTGCTGCTGGAGGCCCGCTGACCCACATATCCATCACAGCCTGGTTGATCTGGCACCCGATGAAGATACTTGTCCAGTTTCCTCTTGAAGGCTTCTACACTGGTTCCAGCGATGTTTCGGATATCTTCTGTTAAGATGTTGAATAGTCTGGGACCCCGGATGTTAATACAGTGCTCCCGTATTCTCCCCACCGCACCCCTGCTCCTCACTGGGTTTATTTTACACTTTCTCCCATATCTCTCACTCCAGTATGTTGTTATGGCAGTGTGCAGATTTGGGACCAGGCCCTCAAGTACTTTCCATGTATATATTATCATGTATCTCTCTCTCCTCCGCTCCATTGAGTACATGTTCAAGACTTGAAGGCGTTCCCAATAACACTTGGTGATCTTTTGTCGAGAATCCAGTTTCTCCAGGGTGAAGGAGCGGTCTGTCTCCATGACTCTCTTCAAGGTACATTTCCTTGTAGAGAGGAGTCAATATTAGTTCACCCTTCAGGTTGAACCATATCTTGAACCTCAGTTTGTGCCGTGATTCCAGGTGTGTAACCCCGCCATAGTGGGTTCTGTGCTCCCCGTAAGCCTTTACCTTGAATCTGCCTGGTGGATTGAGCTGGTTTGCCTGCTCCTTGGCTATTATCCACATTGATCCATCCTTCCGTATTCGCTGGCTGCATGGTTGAAGCTGTCAGCTCTGCGGACTCTTCCTCTTCTGATGATGTCAATTTTAAACCATGTATCACACATATATACTCGTTTTCTTAGTTATCTCTGCATTAGGATTGAAGTCACTCCTTTAATAAATGGCCTTAACTGTACATTAAGTGTCTTTTTCCACACCTTGTCCGTATCACCATACCATTTCTCCTCACTTTTTTTGTCCTGTCCCAATCAAGAGACTTCTGTTTGACATCAGGGGTTCAACTTACCGCCAGACAATCTCCTGAGTCGTTCTAGCACTCGGGCTGCGGCCTCAGGGCCAGGGATGGATCAAATGGAGTTGGAAGACTCACCGGGCCTTTGTCATAAGGCTGTAAATGGTACTCCACTTGTTACGGATGCTCACCGTGCCTCTGCCATTGGGCTGTAAGAACATAAGAACATAAGAATGGAGGAACACTGCAGAAGGCCTACTGGCCCATACAAGGCAGGTCCTTATCAAAACCACCACTACCTAAAAATTTATTCCCGTACTCACGACACAAATCAAACCCAGCCCCTCCCACTCATATATTTGTCCAATCTCTTTTTAAAGCCACCCAAGGTCCTAGCCTCTATCACAGTACTCGGAAGATTGTTCCACGCATCTACAACTCTGTTCGAAAACCAGTACTTGCCTATGTCCTTTCTAAATCTAAATTTATCCAATTTAAATCCGTTATTTCTCGTTCTTACTTGGTTCGATATCCTCAGTATTTTATTAATATCTCCTTTGTTTATGCCCATCATCCACTTGTACACCTCGATGATATCTCCCCTCATTCTACGTCTCTCCAGAGAGTGGAGATTCAACTCTCTAAGTCTATCTTCATACGGGAGATTTCTTATACTGTAAATCATTTTAGTCATTCTTCTTTGTATGTTCTCCAATGAATCTATATCCATCCTGTAGTAAGGAGACCAAAACTGAGCTGCATAATCCAAATGAGGTCTCACTAGTGAGACCAATTCTAACACTCCTTCGGGAGCCACTGGCGGGTCACCACATGGAGAAGACCCGGGCCAAAACCCGTTCTGGCGAACCTACCTGTACCTGTACTCTTTTGTGTTAGTGTGACTTTGTAAATGGTCCAAGTCGGACCGTAGCATCATGAGCTTCTATCTCGTATGCGCGGGTTATTTGTGTAGTATTAGTAGTAGTAGTAATTGTAGTAGTAGTAGCAGTAGTAGTAGAAATAGAAGTAGTAGTAGTAGTAGTATTAGTATAGTAGTAGTAGTTGTTGTTGTTGTAGTAGTTGTTGTAGTAGTAGTTGTTGTAGTAGTAGTTGTTGTTGTAGTAGTAGTTGTTGTTGTAGTAGTAGCTGTGGAAGTAGTGGTGGTAGTAGCAATAATAATAGTAGTAGTAGTAGAATAGTATTAATATATATTAATATAATACTGAGGATATCGAACCAAGTAAGAACCAGAAATAACGGATTTAAATTGGATAAATTTAGATTTAGAAAGGACATAGGCAAGTACTGGTTTTCGAACAGAGTTGTAGATGCGTGGAACAATCTTCCGAGTAGGGTGATAGAGGCTAGGACCTTGGGTGGCTTTAAAAAGAGATTGGACAAATATATGAGTGGGAGGGGCTGGGTTTGATTAAGTGTCGTGAGTATAGATGAATGGTTCAGAGAACCGACAAGTTATAAATTAGACACATATGCAACATTTGGGTATCTTTATTGAGGAAACGTTTCGCCATACAGTGGCTTCATCAGTTCATCAGTTCATCAGTCTTGGGATCTTAATACAAACGAATTCTTCAACACTTGTCCAACCTTTGGACGAAGATCTACTTAGACTAGTGGATGGTACCACTATGACCCCGCCTCCTGCTGCTTCACCTCACCTAACTACAGTATATAAGCCACCTCTACGGACATATACTGTCATTTCTACAAGATTGATGGACTGAACACATCGACTCCAGGCCGAGGGACTGATTACCTCAAAACTCCAACTCTCCTTACACCTTTCTACTTTGTATTGGACTGATGAAGCCACTGTGTGGCGAAACGTTTCCTCAATAAAGATACCCAAATGTTGCATATGTGTCTAATTTATAAGTGTCGTGAGTACGGGAGTAAATTCTTAGGTAGTGGTGGTTTTGATAAGGACCTGCCTTGTATGGGCCAGTAGGCCTTCTGCAGTGTTCCTCCATTCTTATGTTCTTATGTTTTGAACGGCGTCACACCCGTTCAAAAGTGTTGGTGCCACTATACTCTGGTGCATTTTTATTTTTGCCTTTATGGATAACCTCCTTTGTTTCCACAGATGTCTCAATCCACCGCCCACATTTTTTACCCTTCGTCAATTCTATGGTTCACTTCATCTCTCATAGAACCTTCCACCGACATGTCCACTCCCAAATAAGTGAACAAATTTACTTCCTCCAAACTCCCTCCAATCTAATCAAATTTCTAATTGCCTATAACTTCTTTGATGCTCTCATCTCCTTGCTCTCTCCCAGGGTCAGCCCGGGGGACTTCAGGTGCTACCAGGATGCTACTTCCTTAACCAGGGTGATAAATCCTCTGAGCTTGAGGAGTCGTGATGGTAGACATCATATTACACGAGGTTAAAGTTTGCCTTCATGAATCGCTATACACACAAGCTGGATTATGGGCAGGATGCCTCGCATCCGGCTACGTTTACCGATGATGTTCTCTTACCAGGATCTCTGTCCTCATGGTTTGTTTCTTACTAGAGACGAGATATATACGTCAAGAAGTTTATGTTACCTCTGTTAACATACACTGAGAGTATTTTAATTCTTATCTTGGGAATTAAATCATTCTTGACTGATGGTGAATAGGTGCCAAGCAGCCTAAAAGACCCTCGTGTAGCCGATAGTCTTTAAACCCGATTAATCAACTGTAATGTTCTTGTTTGTTAAATACGCTTGTGTCCAGTGATTGTTAGAAACAATACTGCCGAATGGTTGGCTGGTATTATGCAGTGTGCTGCATTTAAAATATTGTATAAAAAAATAAAATAATGCTCCATAGTTCCGGGATTGTTCTGAAACCGGACGTGTATTATTCCTGGTCAGGCAGAGTGGCCAGGAGAGACGAGAGTGAGGTGTGTTTAGTTCAGTAGGTGAAGCAACGCAAAGGGAGCAAGATGTAGTTGTGTGAGTAGGTGAGATGGTGTTTTTTTTATGTAAGTTTATACTATAGTTAACCATTAAGTCATGGGCTAGGTGAGGGTGGTGATGTTTTCCCCTCGATGTTTTTTCTTGCTAAGATGAGGTGGACGGCACCAGTGAACCAGCCTGCCAGTCTAACCAGGATGACGTGGGACCCTGAGGTAGTGCTACATGGAGGCTAGACAGGTGTTGGTACTGGAGCCGGCTCCTGGGAACGCTCTGATTAGTAGTGCATGGTACCTGCTGGTGGATGAGGTCTCTGATGAAAATAAAACCCACACACCCGATCAGAAAAACGCGTATGGTTACTTTTATCAGCAATCTGAAATGACTAATATTATGAAAGGTAAAGTACAAGACTTTGAAAAGTGTACTTTTGATGTTGGCATGAAAAAGCTTTGTGCGTTGGCTCAGCCACCATGGAACTTTGATATTAGAAAGGGGGCATGAATCCCCCTGAAGTAAATGTAGCTGAACAAATTCAGAAGGTTTTGGGTAGAATAATTGAAAAGTGGTTTATAGGCTGTTTTACAGAGATGTATATGGAGGAGAGGTGATTTTTTTATATATTTTTACTGTACTCAGCGAGAGTCAGTGGACATTGCCTAAGGGTCTCACACTAGATGACTCAGCATGTTCACTGACTGCCGCAAAGTAAATTTGATAATTAATGCTGAAGGGTTTCCTCTTATGAATAATTTCATTGATGTACTAGATACCAAAGTTGTGAGTTTGTGGCGGGGTTATTTGACTTCTATGACCCAGTGTGCCAATTATATCTCTTATGTATGAAATTGTACTCTACAGGTACTTTAAATTTTTGTATAACTTTAAATATAATATGAAATTGCTTTACACAGCAACCTGTTTGCAAAGTGATAATACTGTTAGTATTCCTGTTATGACTAGTTTCAATGTTGCACTGCCATTTTCTCTGCAAGTAGACGCCAGTTCTCCTGGTGTTAGTGCTGCCTTGTTAAAAAAAAACAGCAGGACAATTACTACCAGTAAACTTAAAAGTCACCAGAGAATTTATGCCCCAACAGAAAAGGAGGCTCTTGTTTTTTTTCGATTGTGCCAAAAAAAAATTTCAGTGTAGTGATCACAGTCCTAGATTTCCTTCACATACCGAGGAATCACACTCAAATGCTCTCTTTTGTGCTTCGTTATGTAAAGGGACTAGAGAATGTGGTTGCTCATGTAGTTTCTCGTGTGTACTATACATAATGTAGTGTAGACATTTATCTGCTCTCGTTTTGCAGTAGGTGAGTAGATGGCATTTGACCACTTAGTGGACTGAAGTTCAGGGAGCTGGTGGAGGAAGGTATCAGATTTCCTAAGAGTGTGTGTGTGTTTTTGGTGGTAGTCGTCAGTACATGCCTAGGTATGGTATACTAACATAAGGTGTGGGTGGTGAGGCCTCACCTGTGTGATGTTGGTGTAGGGACTGTTGGACCAAAGGTAGTGGCACGGTGTTGGCGGTGAAGCCTCACCATTTTTGGATCATGCATAGTTCCTGTGTGTTTTTTGTGTTGTGTTTTTCCAGGACCCATCTTTTTTTTTTTTTATCACCAAGTGGGGATGACTCCAGGGTTCCTTGGAATAACAGTATAGGTGAATGCCTGGGACGCCCACATTTTGAGGGGTCAATGGTGATGACTCCAGTGTGTTTTTCAAGGCCACATTCCCACCGACAATTATATGTGACTTACTACCCAGTTTTGAAGTCTGGTAATTTTCTCTCCAGTGTTCTCCAATTTCTCCCAGTCGTGTGTTTTGCATACCCAGTTTTGCTTATTGTATATTGCTGTGAGACGCAGAGTTGATAATATCATTTTCTATTTGTATTAATATGTACACTAATTTTTTTGCACTGTTTCTGGAGACTTTATATATTTTTTAGGAAGTGCTAATTTCATATTTGAAAGCAGAGATGTGTGATAATGGACGCTGATGTTGTTTACAGAGTTTCTCAATTTATAATAATTGTGTCATTGATGTGGGAACTTTGTTTATATAAAGTGCATGTTTTATTTTTGCAATCAGATTTGTGTGATAATGAACACTTATGTTGTTTAAAGAGAGAATTTCTCAATTTATAATTAGTTTACTTGTATATAATCATTGTGTATACCTTTCATGTAATTAATATGTACAGAGGTAACTCAGTCAGCTCTTTATTTTATGTCATGTATGGAAAATGCATCAACGTTGGTGTTTGGCCAACACGGAGTTGTTATGGTGTATTCTCCTGTTTATGTTTCAGAGTACACCTATAAAACATGACTTTGGACTCATTTGGTGTAAAACCTGATCACTTTTACGTCAAACGAGTTTCACACGTCTGCGGATTAGCAATGCTCACTGTAGATAAACAATAAGGTGATTAATGCTTATTGTGTTTTTTCTATGTACAAATAAATTGCACCAAGACAGTGCTTGATGCAGTTATCTTATTTTTTTGGAGAATTTTGTGTTTCCCCAGACCTAAGGTTAATTTCCCATTTTTTCCTTGACTAGTTGCATCCGACTAGTTCCAACTAGCTGAGTGAGACCGGTGGTCTAGGGAAGGAGATATCATGCAGTGTGCTTCATTTAAAATATTGCAAAAAAAAAAATGCTCCATAGTTCCGGGATTGTACTGAAACCAGACGTGTTGTTGTTGTTGGGGTTTATAGGGCCACTGACAGCATACGCCGTATCGAGCCCTGCCAGACGTGTATTATGACTCACGAAATCGTAATGCACGATTGCAAACAAACCACATACCACGGTGGGTTCGAACCGCGGTCAGAGAGTCTCAGAACTCCAGACCGTCGCGTAACCACTGGGCCAGCTAGCTTCAATAAGATTCATCAACTAGGTATATTGTACACCATAGGAAGGTTAGCATAGGCACCACTGTGTCCACAAATGCAAGTTTTACAGACGAATCACCAGCTAGCATGGCGTGACGAACTCTAGCTCAGTCCTTCAAAGCCGTCAACATGACTCACGAAATCGTAATGACACGATTGCAAACGGTCTGGAGTTCTGAGACTCTCTGACCGCGGGTTCGAACCCCACCCGTGGTATGTGGTTTGTTTGCAATCGTGTCATTACGATTTCGTGAGTCATGTTGACGGCTTTAGGACTTGAGCTAGAGTTCGTCACGGCCATGCTAGTTGGAGATTCGTCTGTAAAACTGCATTTGTGGACACAGTGTGCCTATGCTAACCTTCCTATGGTGTAGAAATATACCTAGTTGATGAATCTTATTGAAGCTAGCTGGCCCAGTGGCTTACGCGACGGTCTGGAGTTCTGAGACTCTCTGACCGCGGGTTCGAACCCCACCCGTGGTATGTGGAGAGGTGTATTATTTCTGGTCAGCCAGGAGAGAGGAGAGTGGGGCGTGTTTAGTTCAATAGGTGAAACACCGCAGATGGAGCAAGATGTAGTTGTGTGAGTAGGTGAGATGGTGTTTTTTTGTGCAAGTTTATACTATAGGTAATTTTATTTGTGTTTAAATGCTTTTATGTTTACCTGTAAGGCCCTAGTGTGCAGAGGCCTGTTTAAGTTTTGGGAGAGTACTGTATGGTGTTTTTGTCTGCTGGTAGACAGACCGGCAGAAGGTGGGGGAAGGGGTGTCATGGAGCCTCCCTGTTTATAAATGTTTATATATATTGTTTTACTCACTAGCAGTAGTGTGCTAGTGAGCTAATGTGAACTGGAGTAAAGATAATGTTCTAGTAGAGTAGATTATAGGTTGTATATACATTACTATTATTATATTATATTTTTGTATAGGTGAGTTTTTCTGTCCTTATAATACATTGACTATTTAAATTTATATTTGATAATTTGTATGAAGGTACATGGTGTCCCTAGAGTAGTTGCTTTTTCAATGTCATTTAAATGCCACTAGACAGCAGGTTGAGTAGCTTTTAGGCGCCAGGACCTTTTATTTAAGTTACGTAGAACCCAAAAAGCGTAACAGTTGGTTATTTATTTATTATTTTTATTAACACATCGGCTGATTCCCACCAAGGCAGGGTGGCCCGAAAAAGAAAAACTTTCATCATCATTCACTCCATCACTGTCTTGCCAGAGGGGTGCTTTACACTACAGTTATAAAACTGCAACATTAACACCCCTCCTTCAGAGTGCAGACACTGAACTTCCCATCTCCAGGACTCAAGTCCGGCCTGCCGGTTTCCTGAATCCTTCATAAATGTTACTTTGCTCACACTCCAACAGCACGTCAAGTATTAAAACCATTTGTATCCATTCACTCCTATCAAATACGCTCACACATGCTTGCTGGAAGTCCAAGCTCCTCGCACACAAAACCTCCTTTACCCCTCTCTTCAACCTTTCCTAGGCCGACCCTACCCGCCTTCCCTCCACTACAGATTTATACACTCTCGAAGTCATTCTGTCTCGTTCCATTTCTCTACATGTCCGAACCACCTCAACAACCCCTCCTCAGCTCTCTGGATAATAGTTTTGGTAATCCCGCACCTCCTCCTAATTTCCAAATTCCGAATTCTCTGCATTATGTTCACACCACACATTGACCTCAGACATGACATCTCCACTGCCTCCAGCCTTCTCCTCGTTGCAACATTCATCACCCATGCTTCACACCCATATAAGAGTGTTGGTATAACTATATCTCATACATTTCCCTCTTTACTTCCATGGACAAAGTTCTTTGTCTCCACAGACTCGAAGTGCACCACTCACCCTTTTCCCTCATCAATTCTATGATTCACCTCATCCTTCATAGACCCATCTGCTGACATGTCCACTCCCAAATATCTGAATACATTCACCTCCTCCATACTCTCTCCCTCCAATCTGATATCCAATCTTTCGTCACCTAATCTTTTGTTATCCTCATCACCTTACTCTTTCCTATATTCACTTTAAATTTTCTTCTTTTACACACACTACCAAATTCATCCACCAACCTCTGCAACTTCTCTTCAGAATCTCCAAAAGCACAGTGTCATCAGCAAAAGCAACTGTGACAACTCCCAATTTGTATTTGATTCTTTATCTTTAACCCCACACCTCTTGCCAAGACCCTCGCATTCACTTCTCTTACAACCCCATCTATAAATATATTGAACAACCATGGTGACATCACACATCCTTGTCTAAGGCCTACTTTTACTGGGAAATAGTCCCCTCCCTCCTACACACTCTAACCTGAGCCTCACTATCCTCATAAAAACTCTTCACTGCTTTCAGTAACCTACCTCCTATTCCATACACCTGCAACATCTGCCACATTGCCCCCCCTATCCACCCTATCATACGCCTTTTCCAAATCCATAAATGCCACAAAAACCTTTTTACCCTTATCCAAATACTGTTTGCCTATATGTTTCACTGTAAACACTTGGTCTACACACCCCCTACCTTTCCTAAAGCCCTTGTTCATCTGCTATCCTGCTCTCTGTCTTACTCTTAATTCTTTCAATAATAACTCTACCATACACTTTACCAGGTACACTCAAAAGACTTATTCCCCTAAAATTTTTGCACTCTCTTTTGTCCCCTTTGCCTTTATACAAAGGAACAATACACGCTCTCTGCCAATCCCTAGGTACCTTACCCTCTTCCATACATTTATTAAATAATAGCACCAACCACTCCAAAACTATATCCCCACCTGCTTTTAACATTTCTATCTTTATCCCATCAATCCTAGCTGCCTTACCCCCTTTCATTCTACCCACTTCCTCACGAACTTCCCACACACTCACAACTGGCTCTTCCACACTTCTACAAGATGTTATTCCTCCTTGCCCTATACACGAAATCACAGCTTCCCTGTCTTCATCAACATTAAACAACTCCTCAAAATATTCCCTCCATCTTCCCGATACCTCTAACTCTCCATTTAATAACTCTCCTCTCCTATTTTTAATTGTCAAATCCATTTGTTCCCTAGGCTTCCTCAACTTATTAATCTCACTCCAAAACTTTTTCTTATTTTCAACAAAATTTGTTGATAACATCTCACACAATCTCTCATTTTCTCTCTTTTTACATTGCTTCACCACTCTCTTAACCTCTTTTTTTCTCTCCATATACTCTTCTCTCCTTGCATCACTTCTACTTTGTAAAAACCTCTCATATGCTAACTTTTTCTCCCTTACTACTCTCTTTACATCATCATTCCACCAATCGCTCTTCTTCCCTCCCGCACCCACTTTCCTGTATCCACAAACTTCTGCTGAACACTCTAACACTACATTCTTTAACCTACTCCATACATCTTCGACCCCATTGCCTACACTCTTACTAGCCTATCTATCCTCCAATAGTTGTTTATATCTTACCCTAACTGCCTCCTCTTTTAGTTTATAAATCTTCACCTCTCTCTTTCTTACTGCTTCTATTTTCCTTGTATCCCATCTACCTTTTACTCCCACTGTACTATAACTAAAAAGTGATCTGATATATCTGTGGCCCCTCTATAAACATGTACATCCTGAAGTCTACTCAACAGTCTTTTATATACCAATACGTAGTCCAACAAACTACTGTCATTACGCCCTACATCATATCTTGTATACTTATTTATCCACTTTTTCTTAAAATATGTATTACCTATAACTAAACCCCTTTCTATACAAAGTTCAATCAAAGGGCTCCCATTATCATTTACACCTGGCACCCCAAACTTACCTACCACACCCTCTCTACATGTTTCTCCTACTTTAGCATTTAGGTCCCCTACCACAATTACTCTCTCACTTGGTGCAAAAGTTCCTATACATTCGCTTAACATCTCCCAAAATCTCTCTCTTTCCTCTACACTCCTCTCTTCTCCAGGTGCATACACGCTTATTATGACCCACTTTTCGCATCCGACCCTTATTTTAATCCACATAGTCCTTGAATTTACACATTTATATTCCTTCTTCTCCTTCCATAACTGATCCTTCAACATTATTGCTACCCCTTCCTTAGCTCTAACTCTCTCAGATACTCCTGACTTAATCCCATTTATTTCTCCCCACTGAAACTCGCCTAGCCCCTTCAGCTTTGTTTCGCTTAGGGCCAGGACATCCAACTTCTTTATATTCATAACATCAGCAATCATCTCTTTCTTATCATCCGCACTACATCCACACACATTCAAACATCCCAGTTTTATAAAGTAGGTAGTAGGTTGGTAGACAGCAACCACCCAGGGAGGTACTACCGTCCTGCCAGGTGACTGTGAAACAGAAACCTGAAACTGTTTTACATGATGGTAGGATTGCTGGTGTCTTTTTTCTGTCTCATAAACACGCTGGATAACAGGTATATCTAGCTACTTCTACTTACACTTTAGGTCACACTACACTGGCATACACATGCATATATATACATACACACATCTAGATTTTTCTTCTTTTTCTTAATAGCTCTTGTTCTTTTTATTTTCTCTATTGTCCATGGGGAAGTGGAAAAGAATCTTTCCTCCGTAAGCCATGCGTGTCGTATGAGGCGACTAAAATACCATTAGCAATGGGCTAGTAACCCCTTCTCCTGTACACATTTACTAAAAAAGAGAAGAAAAACAGTTGGTTAATGGGGTTTAAATTCTATCGACTACACGAGGGTCGTTAAAGCTACTCAATAACCCATACAACCCCAAACAAGAATAATTTGGTCCCTAAGACACTGATTAAAGTAAACTCTCAGTTTATATATACGCTAGAGAAATACACTCCAAAGAGTACATATCCTGTGTTGAGTGTGCTTGAAAAACTACAGTTAAGCACGAAATATGAATGCTAAGTAATTGTGTTTGTACTAATTTCATCGTTTTTCCATATTTACAATTTCACAAATTATTTTTAGCTGTAGTGAGAAATATATTGAAAAATTAAAGGGATACATAAAAGAAATATATTTCAGTAAGATCACAAAAGTCAATAGCTATTTTAGCGAAAGTTAGCTAAGGTGGCATAAGAGCTTCTAATGTTAATTCTAAAACGATTTCGTTACATTAATTCTAACATGAATTCTGACTCTAAATCTGACATTAATTCTAACACTAATTTAGGTCAGATTAGAAAAAAACATGAACTGAGGAATTACGCGCATATACAACACCTCATTATTTTTATTTAAAGACAGTCTTTTTCGAAATTCTGGAAATGGTAGACCTGGAGACTGAAAAGAACTGCTGAATGGATTTAAATGCACCAGATCACCTTCGGGTTTTTTTTTTCTGCGTATCTTCACTGAGAGATGCGTTACCCCCAGGTGTTGCGCATGAGATTTACTCATTTCTCATTGCTCTGAACCATACGTAAAACAGACATTTAAAGGAGGATGTTTAAAGTTTAGAGAGTAGCTGAACTAAGCTTATAGTAGGTGAGTTGGGCTTATAGTAGGTGAGTTGGGCTTATAGTAGGGGAGTTGGGCTTATAGTAGGTGAGTTGGGCTTCAGCTGAACTGATCCACGTATACGTAGTATCAGCGGGGACCCACATCTACCCGACCTGTGCTGCCTTGTTCAAGTCTTCAGCTGTTAATGTCACACACTTACACCTGGGATGGGGCACCGGCTCCTTATCTGATCATTGTTGATTTTTCTAAATCAGTTACGCCCTAATAAATGCTGCTTTCTCTGTCTCTCACTGTCTCTGTCTCTGTCTCTCTCTCTCTCTCTCTCTCTCTCTCTCTCTCTCTCTCTCTCTCTCTCTCTCTATCTATCTATCTATCTATCTATCTATCTATCTCCCTCTGAACCTAAGGAAAAAAATATATTTCATTGTGTTTGTTTATTAAATTATTGTAAGCTTATCTAAAATATATTTAGTTGGATTAGGCTAAATTAATTTGCGCTTGTTATAATAAGGTTAGGTAAGTTTTCTAAGGTTCTTCTGGTACAAAATTATTATTTTTTACATTAACATAAATTAAAAAATATATCTTTAAACGTATAAGAGAAAATTTTAGAAAGGACTTAATTTTAAATGAGTTCTTGCTACTTGACCAGTTTTAACTATTCGGCACGACATATATATACATATATTTCAGTGTATGAGGGAGTTCCCTGTACAGCAACAGTATGCTTGGTGGGTGAAGGTGGTGAGACAGGTGGTGAGACAGGTGGTGTGTAGATGAGTTTGAGCAGCTGTCAAGTACCGTGGGTGTTAGAGACTTTATCTCCGCAGCTTGTCCTCGCTGTTTGAGACGTGATTGCCTTCTCTTTAGAGATTCTCAACACAGCTGCAGTGGACCTCCTCTGGATATCTAACTAGTCTTCCTTTCTTTAGTTGGTGTTTCGATTATTTTCCACTAGTTAATCAATCCTGTACGACCTTCACTTGTAAATATTATAAACGTTGCCTTTACGGGTTGGAAAATATTTTGTCCATAATAAACTTTTGATTCCGGTCTTACTAATAAAGTTTCAGAAGTTACGTGATGGTATTTATACTGGCGATGAATACTCATTCAAAACTCGTAGAATAGTCATTATCGTTTTTGACTTCTCAATTAGATAGTTTCTCAATCTCCTGAACATAAAATTACATCGACCATGGCCTCCCGTGGTGTCAATCCTAGTGCTGGCAGCGTACCAGTCATAATAATGAAGCTGTGGGCGGTGATCTATCGAAGTCTGGGTTCATTGTACCTTACATCCAGTGCCTTGTGGCTTTAGTATAGGTGTGTGTGTGTGTACTCGCTTATAAATATCTATATGTTTTGTTGCAGGGGTCGAATCTGAACTCCTGGTCCGGCCTCATAGTTGACTGCTCCTGGGTTCTCTCTCTCTCTCTCTCTCTCTCTCTCTCTCTCTCTCTCTCTCTCTCTCTGACTTCAAGAGCTTTATCGTATTTTTTCTTAAAGCTGTGTATGGCTCCTGCCTCTCCCACGCCACTGTCCAGGTCGTTCCACTTCCCGAGTATGTCTATGTGTGCGTGGTTGCAGGGGTCGATTCACAGCTCCTGACCTAGTAACTGGTTGCTACTAGTTCCTCTCTCTTCCGGCTTCAAGAGCCTTGTCATACCCCTTCTTAAAGCTGTGTATGGATCCAGCCTCTACCACTTCACTCTCCACTTCCTGACTTCTCTAAGGCTTAATTTATGAAATACTTCCTAGCATCCCTATGACTCATTTGAGATTTCAACTTCCAGCTGTGCCCTCTTCTTCCTATTTCCCATCTCTGAAAGGTTCTGCCCCTATTCACCTTGACAGTTCCTCTAAGTATTTTGTACGTCGCTATCATATCCCTTCCAAGCCATCCTATCCTCCAGTGTCATCAGGATGAGTTCCTTTAGCCTCGCTTCATAAGACATACCCCTTAGCTTCGGGACTAGTCTCGTTGCAAACCTTTGCACTTTCTCAAATTTCCCGTGTGTGTACTCGTCCATTTGTAGTTTAAGGAGTCGAGGCGCAGCTCCTAGCCCCTCTTCGCTGGTCGCTACTAGGTCCACTCTCTCCCTGCTCTAAGAGCCCTGTGTGTGTGTGTGTATTCACCTATATGTGGTTACAGGGGTCGATTCATAGCTCCTGGCCCGGCCTCTTCGCTGGTTGATACTAGGTCACTCTCTCCCCGCTCCTAGAGCCTCATCATACCTCTTCTTAAAGCTATGTATGGATCCTGCCTCCACTACTTCACTCTCCTAATTATTCTACTTCCTGACCACTCTAAGGTTAAAGAAATACTTCCTAGCATCCCTTTGACTCATCTAGGTTTTCAACTTCCAGTTGTGGCCCCTTGTTCCTCTTTCTCATCTCTGAAACATTCGAGCCCTGGTCACCTTGTCAATTCATCTCAGTATTTAATACGTCGTTATCATGTCCCCCCTATCCCTCCTATCCTCTAGTGTTATCAGGTTGAGTTCCCTTAACCTCTCCTCGTAAGACATACCCCGCAGTTCCGGGACTAATCTTGTTGCAAACCTTTGCACTTTCTCTTATTTCTTGACATGTTTGACCAGTTGTGGGTTCCAAACTGGGGCTGCATACTCCAATATGGGCCTGACTTACACGGTGTACAGTGTCGTGAATGAGTCCTTATTTAAATGTCGAAACGCTATTCTCAGGTTTGCCAGGCGCCCATATGCTGCAGCATTTATTTGTTTGATATGTGTGTGCGTATACTCACATAATTGTGGTTGCAGGGATCGATTCACAGCTCCTGGCCCCCGCCTCTTCACTGGTCGCTACTAGGTCACTCTTCCTGCTCCATGAGCTTTATCATACCTCTTCTTGAAGCTATGTGTGGAACCTGCCTCCACTACATCACTTCCCAGACTATTCCACTTTCTGACAACTCTGTGACTGAAGAAATACTTCCTAACATCCCTGTGATGTTAGCTGTGTGTATGTGTGTGTGTGTGAGTATGTGTTTGTTTGTTTGTTCTGAGTCCTATAAATAACATTTCTGGAGAGGCCAAGTTGTGTTTACATCTATATACAACTGTATACATCTATACAACTGTATACAGCTGTATACAACAGTGAAAAAAAAAAACACAAAATGCTGAAAAAGCTTCTACTGAGACGATGTTTCGCCCTGCGTAGAGCTTTAATCGAGCCAATACTCACTAAAGCTCTAGAGCAGCGGTTCTCAGCTCGTTTCAGCCCATGGACCACCAACCCAATTATAAAAAGTATCGTGAACCATTTCATTCTTTGAGTAATGATAAATAAAGGCAAAGCAAAGACAACAGACAATTTGATTTGGAATATATTTCTTATAAAGAGAAATTCGAGAAGTTATATAAAATAATAGATATCTGACATTTTGGTCTGAAATATATTTCGTGCGAACATAAATTTAATGGAAATAAATGAATACATTTCTTAACATTTTGCTGCGAAATTTATTTCTGACGAACAATTTTGAAATTATGAAGTTTAGGGAGAAGATTTTTCTTTGAACATTTCACTTTTCCTTGCGACCTTTTCCTTGCGACCTTTTCCTTGCGACCTTTTCCTTGCAACCTTTTCCTTGCAACCTTTTTCTTGCTACCTTTTCATTGCTACCTTTTCCTTGCAACCTTTTCCTTGCTACCTTTTTCTTGCGACCTTTTCCTTGCACCTTTTCCTTGCGACCTTTTCCTTGCAACCTTTTCCTTGCAACCTTTTTCTTGCGACCTTTTCCTTGCTACCTTTTCCTTGCAACCTTTTCCTTGCTACGTTTTTCTTGCGACCTTTTCCTTGCGACCTTTTCCTTGCTACCTTTTCCTTGCAACCTTTTCCTTGCTACCTTTTTTCTTGCGACCTTTTCCTTGCGACCTTTTCCTTGCGACCTTTTCCTTGCTACCTTTTCCTTGCGACCTTTTCCTTGCAACCTTTTCCTTGCTACCTTTTTCTTGCAACCTTTTCCTTGCGTCCTTTTCCTTGCGACCTTTTCCTTGCAACCTTTTCCTTGCTACCTTTTCCTTGCTACCTTTTCCTTGCAACCTTTTCCTTGCTACCTTTTCCTTGCAACCTTTTTCTTGCGACCTTTTCCTTGCAACCTTTTCCTTGCTACCTTTTTCTTGCGACCTTTTCCTTGCTACCTTTTCCTTGCGACCTTTTCCTTGCAACCTTTTTCTTGCTACCTTTTCCTTGCAACCTTTTCCTTGCTACTTTTTCTTGCTACCTTTTCCTTGCAACCTTTTTGCAACCTTTTCCTTGCAACCTCTTCCTTGCTACCTTTTCCTTCGACCTTTTCCTTGCAACCTTTTCTTGCTGACCTTTTCCTTGCAACTTCTTGACCTTTTCCTTGCACCTTTTCCTTGCAACCTTTTTCTTGCGACCTTTTCCTAGCGTCCTTTTCCTTGCAACCTTTTTCTTGCGACCTTTTCCTTGCAACCTTTTCCTTGCAACCTTTTCCTTGCGACCTTTTCCTTGCTACCTTTTCCTTGCAACCTTTTCCTTGCAACCTTTTTCTTGCGACCTTTTCCTTGCTACCTTTTCCTTGCAACCTTTTTCTTGCTACCTTTTTCTTGCTACCTTTTCCTTGCGACCTTTTCCTTGCTACCTTTTCCTTGCAACCTTTTCCTTGCTACCTTTTTCTTGCTACCTTTTCCTTGCGACCTTTTCCTTGCGACCTTTTCCTTGCAACCTTTTCCTTGCAACCTTTTCCTTGCGACCTTTTCCTTGCAACCTTTTTCTTGCGACCTTTTCCTTGCTACCTTTTTCTTGCAACCTTTTCCTTGCAACCTTTTTCTTGCAACCTTTTCCTTGCTACCTTTTCCTTGCAACCTTTTTCTTGCTACCTTTTTCTTGCTACCTTTTCCTTGCGACCTTTTCCTTGCTACCTTTTTCTTGCAACCTTTTCCTTGCAACCTTTTTCTTGCAACCTTTTCCTTGCTACCTTTTCCTTGCAACCTTTTTCTTGCTACCTTTTTCTTGCTACTTTTTCCTTGCGACCTTTTCCTTGCTACATTTTCCTTGCTACCTTTTTCTTGCTACCTTTTCCTTGCTACCTTTTCCTTGCAACCTTTTTCTTGCTACCTTTTCCTTGCTACCTTTTCCTTGCAACCTTTTTCTTGCGACCTTTTCCTTGCTACCTTTTTCTTGCGACCTTTTTCTTGCTACCTTTTCTTTGCAACATTTTCCTTGCGACCTTTTCCTTGCGACCTTTTCCTTGCAACCTTTTCCTTGCAACCTTTTCCTTGCTACCTTTTCCTTGCAACCTTTTCCTTGCAACCTTTTCTTTGCAACATTTTCCTTGCTACCTTTTCCTTGCTACCTTTTCCTTGCAACATTTTCCTTGCAACCTTTTCCTTGCTACCTTTTCCTTGCAACCTTTTCCTTGCGACCTTTTCCTTGCAACCTTTTCCCTTCGACCTTTTCTTTGTGACCTTTTCCTTGCTACCTTTTCCTTGCGACCTTTTCCTTGCGACCTTTTCCCTTAGACCTTTTCCTTGCTACCTTTTCGTTGCAACCTTTTCCTTGCAACCTTTTCCTTGCTACCTTTTCCCTGCTACCTTTTCCTTGCAACCTTTTCTTTGCTACCTTTTCCTTGCTACCTTATCCTTGCTACCTTTTCCTTGCAACCTTTTCCTTGCAACCTTTTCCTTGCAACCTTTTCCTTGCAACCTTTTCCTTGCAACCTTTTCCTTGCGACCTTTTCCTTGCGACCTTTTCCTTGCAACCTTTTCCTTGCAAACTTTTCCTTGCTACCTTTTCCTTGCGACCTTTTCCTTGCTATCTTTTCCTTGCGACCTTTTCCTTGCGACCTTTTCCTTGCGACCTTTTCCTTGCGACCTTTTCCTTGCGACCTTTTCCTTGCGACCTTTTCCTTGCGACCTTTTCCTTGCGACCTTTTCCTTGCGACCTTTTCCTTGCGACCTTTTCCTTGCGCATCTCGCTGATCCACACTTTATTTTTGATAAATTTAAGGCTATATGCACCAATCTTCAGTTTTTTACCAAATATAGTGAACGTTCTGTGAACCACCCAAAATGTCACCATGGACCACCAGTTGAGAACCACTGCTCTAGAGAATGCTGTTGTGTCGAGCCTCGACTCTATTCCCTTCTCTGTAATTCTTTCCTCTCCCCCATCTATTAGTCAACTATCCCCACTTCCCTCTTCCCTAGTGGGTCCTTACCTGTGAGTCCTCTGTTCTGTTCTAGTGCGAAATGTATCTCCAGTCTGTACTTAACAGAGAAAATTAAGTTATTGTGTGCAAGATATGTATGTGTTAGTGACCATATTACTAGCAGCAACGATCACTTTATTGACCCTCATGATGATTTTATTGACACTCATGATGACTTTTAGTGACAGAAATCATGACTTTATTGACCCTCATCATGACTTTATTGACCTCTCATGATGACTTTATTGACCCTCGTGATGACTTGTTGACCCTCTCATGATGACTTTATTGACCCTCATGACGACTATATTGACCCTCATGATGACTTTATTGACCCTCATGATGACTTTATTGACCCTCATGATGATTTTATTGACACTCATGATGACTTTTAGTGACCCTCATCATGACTTTATTG
Source organism: Cherax destructor (assembly GCA_009830355.1). Lineage (NCBI taxonomy): Eukaryota > Metazoa > Arthropoda > Malacostraca > Decapoda > Parastacidae > Cherax > Cherax destructor. The sequence goes on from WNWK01009488.1 coordinate 37,291, forward strand.
ACCCTCATCATGACTTTATTGACCTCTCATGATGACTTTATTGACCCTCATGATGACTTTATTGACCCTCATGATGACTTTGTTGAATCTCTCATGGTGACTTTATTGACCCTCATGACTACTTTATTGACCCTCATGATGACTTTATTGAACCTCATGATGACTTTATTGACCCTCATGATGATTTTATTGACACTCATGATGACTTTTAGTGACCCTCATCATGACTTTATTGACCCTCATCATGACTTTATTGACCCTCATCATGACTTTATTGACCCTCATCATGACTTTATTGACCTCTCATGATGACTTTATTGACCCTCATGATGACTTTGTTGACCCTCTCATGATGACTTTATTGACCCTCATGACGACTTTATTGACCCTCATGATGACTTTATTGATCCTCATGATGACTTTATTGACCCTCTCATGATGACTTTAGTAACCGTCATGATGACTCTAGTGACCCTCATGATAACTTTAGTGACCCTCATGATGACTTTAGTGACCTCTCACATGACTTTATTGACCTCTCATGATGACTTTAGTGACCCTCATGATGACTTGAATGACCCTCATGATGCTTTTTTGACCTCTCATGATGACTTTATTGACCTGATCAACCACCATGGTGATCTGCTAGCACCAACTGACCATTACGTTGGTTTGCATTATATGAAGCACTGGATCATAGCTGAGCTTAGTGGACCGTGATGAAGCACTGGATCATAGCTGAGCTTAGTGGACAGTGATGAAGCGCTGGATCATAGCTGAGCTTAGTGGACCGTGATGAAGCGCTGGATCACAGCTGAGCTTAGTGGACCGTGATGAAGCGCTGGATCATAGCTGAGCTTAGTGAACCGTGATGAAACGCTGGAACATAGCTGAGCTTAGTGGACCGTGATGAAGCGCTGGATCATAGCTGAGCTTAGTGGACCGTGATGAAGCGCTGGATCATAGCTGAGCTTAGTGGACCGTGATGAAGCGCTGGATCATAGCAGCGCTTAGTGGACCGTGATGAAGCGCTGGATCATAGCTGAGCTTAGTGGACCGTGATGAAGCGCTGGATCATAGCTGAGCTTAGTGGACAGTGATGAAGCACTGGATCATAGCTGAGGTTAGTGGACCGTGATGAAGCACTGATCATAGCTGAGCTTAGTGGACCGTGATGAAGCGCTGGATCATAGTTGAGCTTAGTGGACCGTGATGAAGCGCTGGATCATAGTTGAGCTTAGTGGACCGTGATGAAGCCTGGATCATAGCTGAGCTTAGTGGACCGTGATGAAGCGCTGGATCATAGTGAGCTTAGTGGACCGTGATGAAGCACTGGATCACAGCTGAGCTTAGTGGACCGTGATGAAGCGCTGGATCATAGCTGAGCTTAGTGGACCGTGATGAAGCGCTGGATCATAGCTGAGCTTAGTGGACCGTGATGAAGCACTGGATCATAGCTGAGCTTAGTGGACCGTGATGAAGCGCTGGATCATAGCTGAGCTTAGTGGACCGTGATGAAGCACTGGATCATAGCTGAGCTTAGTGGACCGTGATGAAGCACTGGATCATAGCTGAGCTTAGTGGACCGTGATGAAGCGCTGGATCATAGCTGAGCTTAGTGGACCGTGATGAAGCGCTGGATCATAGCTGAGCTTAGTGGACCGTGATGAAGCGCTGGATCATAGTTGAGCTTAGTAGACCGTGATGAAGCACTGGATCATAGCTGAGCTTAGTGGACCGTGATGAGGCGCTGGATCATAGCTGAGCTTAGTGGACCGTGATGAAGCGCTGGATCATAGCTGAGCTTAGTGGACAGTGATGAAGCACTGGATCATAGCTGAGCTTAGTGGACCGTGATGAATCGCTGGATCATAGTTGAGCTTAGTGGACCGTGATGAAGCACTGGATCATAGCTGAGCTTAGTGGACCGAATTGAGGCGCTGGATCATAGCTGAGCTTAGTGGACCGTGATGAAGCGCTTGATCATAGCTGAGCTTAGTGGACCGTGATGAAGCACTGGATCATAGCTGAGCTTAGTTGACCCTGATGAAGCACTGGATCATAGCTGAGCTTAGTGGACAGTGATGAAGCGCTGGATCATAGTTGAGCTTAGTGGACCGTGATGAAGCACTGGATCATAGTTGAGCTTAGTGGACCGTGATGAAGCACTGGATCATAGCTGAGCTTAGTGGACCGTGATGAGGCAGCTGGATCATAGCTGAGCTTAGTGGACCGTGATGAAGCGCTGGATCACAGCTGAGCTTAGTGGATCGTGATGAAGCGCTGGATCACAGCTGAGCTTAGTGGACCGTGATGAAGCGCTGGATCATAGCTGAGGTTAGTGGACCGTGATGAAGCGCTGGATCACAGCTGAGCTTAGTGGACCGTGATGAAGCACTGGATCACAGCTGAGCTTAGTTTACCGTGATGAAGCACTGGATCACAGCTGAGCTTAGTGGACCGTGATGAAGCACTGAATCACAGCTGAGCTTAGTGGACCGTGATGAAGCACTGGATCATAGCTGAGCTTAGTGGACCGTGATGAAGCGCTGGATCACAGCTGAGTTTAGTGGACCGTGATGAAGCGCTGGATCATAGCTGAGCTTAGTGGACCGTGATGAAGCACTGGATCACAGCTGAGCTTAGTCTACCGTTATGAAGCACTGGATCACAGCTGAGCTTAGTGGACCGTGATGAAGCGCTGGATCATAGCTGAGCTTAGTGGACCGTGATGAAGCGCTGGATCATAGCTGAGCTTAGTGGACCGTGATGAAGCGCTGGATCATAGCTGAGCTTAGTGGACTGTGATGAAGCGCTGGATCATAGCTGAGCTTAGTGGACCGTGATGAAGCACTGGATCATAGCTGAGCTTAGTGGACCGTGATGAAGCACTGAGGAAGTATCTTCCTTATGGTCAAAGCCTCATGCATATAAAACTGGGATTTATAGATCGTAAAGACACAGCGGCTTTTACCTCTGTCAAACACACACACACACTCATATGTAGCTTTAAGAAGAGGTATGATAAAGCTCATGTGGCAGGAAGAGTGACCTAGTAGAAACCAATGAAGAGGCGGGGCCAGGAGCTATGACTCGACTCCTGCAACCACAATTAGGTGAGTACAGTTAGGTGAGTACACACACACGCACACACACATCCATACACAGGCAGGATCCATACGTAGCTTTGAGAAGAGATACGACAAAGCTCATGGAACAGGGAGTGTACCTAGTAGCGACCAGCGAAGAGGCGGGGCCAGGAGCTGTGACTCGACCCCGCGACCACTAATAGGTGAGTAAACACACAAACATAACTCGACCCTTGAAACCACAAAAAAGATGAGCACACACACACACACACGATCGCACATGCACACACAAAATACGCTCAAACACAGCTTGTAATATTGTTTAGTTAGAGAAAGCAGGGGCAGGGGTGAAAACAGGGGCAGGAGGGGAAAGCAGCGGCAGGAGGGAGAAGGCAAAGGCAGGAGAGAGAAAGCAAGGGCAGGAGGGAGAAAGCAGGGGCAGGAGAGAGAAAACAGGGGCAGGAGGGATAAAGCATAGACAGAGGGAGAAAGCAGGAACAAGAGAAAGAAAGCAGGATCAGGAGAGAGAAAGCAGGGGCAAGAGGGAGAAAACAGGGGCAGGAGGGAGAAAGCATGGGCAGGAGGGAGAAAGCATGGACAAGGGGGAGAAAGCATGGGCAGGAGGGAGAAAGCAGGGGCAAGAAGGAGAAAGCATGGGCAGGAGAAAGCATGGGCAGGAGAAAGCATGGGCAGGAGGGAGAAAGCATGGGCAGGAGTGAGAAAGCAGGGGCAGGAGGGAGAAAGCGGGGGCAAGAGGGAGAAAGCAGGGGCAGAGGGATAGGTAGGGAAGAGGAAGCAGTGGCAGGAACGGGTAGGGGAGAGAAAGCAGGAGCAGGAGAGAGAGAGAGAAAGCAAGGGCAAGAATGAATAGGGAAGAGAAAGCAGGGGCAGGAGGGAGAAAGCAGGAGCAGGAATAAGAATTCCCTGAGGTACCCAGCAGGGAGGCTGCTGGTCAGTGATGCCAGACACTCATCCTACACCCACACTCCTAGCACTCTCTATCATCAAACCATCTCTGCTTATATTATCAAAATTCTTTATATAATTCATACAATAATAAATGAAACTCAATATATATATAAAATTCATTACCTAATAAATTTACCGTTAGTGGCAGTATTAAAAGTTTTTTGGGGAACAGTAAAGTGGAGAGAATTATTCTGAGAGGTTGTAGTGATGTGGTATCACCAGTCGGTCAATGCACTACTGCTACTCCCATATTAGTCAACATGTAAGAGAAAGCAACACCCTATACTTTTCTAGGTACAGTAGACGCTGCTTAGAACATCGTTCTATCAGAAGCTTAGCTATGCCAAGGACCCCAATGGAAAGAAGTCACTTTGTCTGACTTTATTGGGTTATCCTAGGTAATTTACACATAGGTTTCTATGTAAGATTATTTGTGTAACTGTATTTATGTGTACCTGTACATAAATTAACTTTGTTACTTATGCTACAGGGTGAGTCGAAAGTCTCCATACGTAAGCAAAATAGTTACCGACTTATCAGTCGCAAAATATGCGACTGATGTACCTTTGGACTCTGTTGTGATGTAATGGTGGAGACGCACCCCAACAGGTGGATGTGAATATTAGGTAGGGTGTAGAGTGCTTTCTTTTTTCTATGACTAGGGCACATGATAGCCTGAGGGAGGGGTGAGCGCTGGAGCAGTGGACGCCTCTCTGGCAAACATGCTTTCTAAAACACGGTGTCCCAGAAGTTTGGAACCCTGGAGGAAAATGAAAAAGATCCTCAGTAATAAAGTGTTCCATTCCTAGGTGTTCAATGTGCCAATCATTATCGTTAACACACTAATGCAGGCGAGATTATATACGGCATTATATACCGAGAAATACGTTAATGGGGCTATATGCGGTTTTACAACGCATTCGCCATGGATTCAAACCCAACCCGTTCCGTAGTTTGTTTACAATCGTGTTATTGCGATTATGTGAGTCATATGCGGTTTACGGCATTTTATTAAGATGTTTGATCAGCAGGGACGAAACATGGTGGACGAAACGTTTTCTCAATAAAATCCAGTCAAGCGCACAGTGTTTAATTACGAGTGATATCCAGTCAACAAATACCTGGTGAATGGCATGAGGAGTTATGGAGTTACATGCGTCAATGATACGCTGTACAGATGACTCCACACATATCAGACACCCAGGTACATACCACTGGAATAACATTTATTCTCAGTGTCGACGTTGGCAGAGCAAAAGGAAAACCCTTCCTTCCTGCGCTGACTTACCCTGGGCGATGTAAACACTGAACTGGTGGATGCTGAAAGTTGACCATAAGTAGAGGTCAGTTCTTGTTCTGTATTTCCTGGTACTTTACCCCACAACCTCCTGGTCCACACACCTGACCCACCTCCCCTGCCCACCATACTCGGCCACACTGATACCCACCACTCACGGTACTATGCCTCTTAAAACCGTCCACTAAACTTAATTCTTATCCACAACGATTTTACTGATAACTAACAAGTATCCCAGTTCATATCTGAGTACCGGGTTTTATAATGGGATTTAAGTAGGTATTGAACAGCTCACCAGAAGGGAAGTTTTAAAGGCGCATCATGCAAAATATTGTGGTAACAGTGGTGGGCACTGGCAGAGGAAGGAGGCAGCATGAGAGAGTTGGGTTCAGTGTGCCTCCAGCACTCCAGCGAGTGACGTGGGGATGTGTCGCCTCGTTCTGTGACTCTCTTCTATGGACACGGATCCATATATTCGTACTTCAATAATGAACAGAAAAAAGAAAATATTTGGTTGTTAGTGCAGCAATAACTGATGCAAAGCTGTAACAGCGAGGCACCAATTGTGATTTATATACTAAAAAATGTGGACTATTATCTAAAACCAGGATTTTACCCCACGTCATTAATTTGTCAGCAGTAAGTAATACCCTCGATTTCTCCTCGTTCCTTAAAACTTATAGCTTAATTTAAAAGCCTAAAAAATTCAACAATGAAAATGTTGACGTAATAATTTGTTCAGAATCAGAGAGTTAATAATCTCTGGCAGTACTTATCATACTGGGTCATCTGTAAGAGCAGTTCACAGGGTACAGTAACAACCATGAACTGCTCTAAATATATATACTTCATGAAATTTCTTACTAGACTGACTCTCAGGTGAGGACCCACAAGGTGAGTGTGAAGTGTACATGTTAATATTGTCGACTTTTCTTTTGTTGTAAGAAGAATTTTTATTCTTATATAAATGTTATATATATATATATATATATATATATATATATATATATATATATATATATATATATATATATATATATATATATATATATATATATAAATGTTTTGTTTTCCAAGTATTTTATTCACATTTTTCTAATAGCTTTTTTCAATATTTTAACAACAGCTGTCAGCCAAACTGGCTTATAGATTAAAGAGTCTTCTCTATCATTTTTCTAAACACTGGTATAATGGCGCCTTTCATTTGTCTGCAAATTTAAACTCGTTGCCAAATCCTAAAAATTTTCAAAAAGTGGATACAATAATATATCCTGCATGGTCCTATTGTTTTTTCTTTTCTTGTCAGTATTCTAAAATTATTTCTTCACTTTTCGTTTTAGTTATTTATATATCCTTTATTTCAGCTGTTTCTCTGCGATTTAAATCTCTTATATAAAAAAAAATTCTTTTGTAAACACTTTGAAACTTTCTGTTTAAAATTTCATACATTTCTTACTCAAATTCAGTTTTTTTTTCTTTATTCTTTGTATTTCGTCTTTACCATTTAATTTACTTTTTTTTTTTGCAAACTTTAATAAAAGACTTACTCTGAGCAGCTATTTTTTTAAAGGTTCTTTCTTTCCTTCCTTATGCATTTTCACATTCATTTCTTTCCTATTTAATCCCATGTGTACTCACCTAATTGTGGTTGCATGGGTCGGTTCATAGCTCCTGACCCCGCCTCTTCACTGGTCGCCACTAGGTCACTCCCTGCTCCGTGAACTTTATCATACATGTGTGTGTGTGTGTACTCACCTAATTGTACTCACCTAATTGTGGTTGTAGGGGTCGAGACTCAGCTCCTGGCCCCGCCTCTTCGCTGTCTGCTACTGGGTCTCTGCTCTCCCTGCTCCATGAGCTTTATCATACCTTGTCTTAAAACTATGTATGGTTCCTGCCTCCACTATATCTTTCTCTAGACTATTCCACTTCCTGACTACTCTGTGGCTGAAGAAATGTTTCCTGACATCCCTTTGACTCATCTGAGTCTTCAGCTTCCAGTTGTGTCCCCTTGTTTCTGTGTTCCCTCTCTGAAACAACCTGTCACTATCTACCTTGTCAATTCCCCGCAGTATTTTGTATGTCGTTATCATGTCTCCTCTGACCTCTTCTTTCCTCCAGTGTTGTTAGTCCTATTTCCCTCAACCTTTCTTCATAAGACAGACCCCTGAGTTGTGGAACTAACCTTGTCGCAAACCTTTGCACTTTCTCTAGTGTGTGTGTGTGTGTGTGTGTATGTATGTGTGTGTGTGTGTGTGTGGATGTGTGTGTGTGTGTGTGTGTGTGTGTGTGTGTGTGCTTTCTCCCAAGTGATCACGAGTTGAAAATTTTTCCTACAGTTCAGAGATCAACTGCCCTCTCCTATCTATCTCTCTCTCTCTCTCTCTCCTCTCCTCTCTCTCTCTCTCTCTCTCTCTCTCTCTCTCTCTCTCTCTCTCTCTCTCTCTCTCTCTCTCTCTCTCTCTCTCTCTCTCTCTCTCTCTCTCTCTCTCTCTCTCTCTTTTCCCTTTTCTCTCTCTCTATCTCTCTCTCTCTTCTCTCTCTTCTTCTCCTCTCTCTCTCTCTATCTCTCTCTCTCTCTCTTCTCTCTCTCTCTCTCTTCTCTCTCTCTCTCTCTCTCTCTCTCTCTCTCTCATGCTTTTCACCTATGATACTTTCCTAAAACTAGAATTGTGAGGCAGATGTTTACCTTCCCTCTAAGTTCCTCTTCAATGTTTTGGAAAGTCTGCTTATTAAATACAGTCTCCTGTAATTTCACGTCTTCGTCTGGTCCATTGTTTATATGCTGGCAACAAATGCTGTGGTCCCAGCTGTCTGTTAGCTGCCCCACGTAGTAACTCCTTATGGATCAATCATATCACTGTGCATAAGACCTCAGCTGCTTCTTTCAGTACCCATCATAATGCACTATCAGTAAGTAGCCTCAGTTATCTTCACCGTTGAAATGCTTCTACTGCGCAGCAGACTTCTTCAGTTGAACTTCAGTCGAAATGGGGTGGTAATTTTCAGGTCATCAATCCCTCAGGCTTGATAGACTGGTGGTCAGTCCCTAAAGCAGCCTTTGTTTTTCCGTGTTCCCTTATCTGTCCCCGGAGTTCATCCTTCCATTTGTGGATGCTCTTCCATATTGCTTGGTTTAGTATAGTTTCCCTGTTCTTTTATTACAGTGCCCTTCTTATAGAACACCGAGAATTACTTGTTCCTTAGAGTTGCTCTCCTTATAGGCTTATGGAGTTCTTTTATTTATATATCTGTTACTTAATTTTAGGATCATGGTCCCAGTAGCCTGGTCTCAGATCAGGCCTACTAAATTTCAAAATAAATATTACTAGGATAAAAACTAGTAAGAAATGCACAGGAACATAAAGGTTATAAGGGTAAGATATACTGAATGTAAGACGTACGTAACATTTAGGTGTTCATGAGACATAAAGAAAAGTAAAGCAATCCTTAAGAGTGCAAAATATTTAACAGGCTTCCATTTTACATAGTTATATGAGAGAAATGCAGTTCCTCTCTGAATGGTTATTGTCCACCAAGCTGTTGCCAGAGTGCAAAACGTTTAACAGGCTACCTTTTCACACACATATACCAGAACATTCATTGCTAGGTAGCTCTGTGTATTGCTAGGTAGGGTTAGAATTTCCATTCTGCATGCCGCCTTCATTCTTCACTCTCCTGCTGACTTTTTATACATCCTATCGTTATTCCACGATGCATTGCACTTTACCTGGGTGTGGGGAATGCAGGTGTGGGCGAGCAGGTGTGGGCGGGCAGGTGTGGAAGCCGGGCGCTGGGCTGCTGACCCATTTAACAACGGTGATCATTCTGCTCCCATCCTCCCTCCCCCCTCCCACCCCCTCCCTCCCCACCACCACCACAACAACATCCCCTCCCCCCTTCCCTTACTCATTCTCCTCCTCCACCACCACCACAACCACCAGATATTACCCCCACTGTAGTGGGGGTAATATCTGTGGTATTCAATAACTGTGGGATGAATATTGTGTTCAGACGCCGTCTCCATAGAATATCTAAGGCACGAGATTGTCGTTTCTGGCATTCTTTATTTCACAGATGTGGAGCTCTGTGAGTCTGGCACTGCCAGAGTGCCAGAGCATAATGTCAAAGGTCTGTGCAGAGTCGAGTGCGATTCAGAGTTATGTCTAAAATACCACCTTTCATTACTGGTGTTCTGTGATTAACTTAAGAGTTTTAGATTTGTTCAACTAATCTTTCAATGATCAACAAATCCTTCAATGTTCAACTAATCTTTCAGTGTTCAGTATATCTTCCAATACTCAACAAATCTTCCAGTGTTCAACAATTGTTCCAATACTCAACAAATCTTCCAGTGTTCAACAATTGTTCCAATACTTAACAAATCTTCTAATGTTCAACAATTGTTCCAATACTCAACAAATCTTCCAGTGTTGAACAATTGTTCCAATACTTAACAAATCTTCCAGTGTTCAACAATTGTTCCAATACTCAACAAATCTTCCAGTGTTCAACAATTGTTCCAATACTCAACAAATCTTCAAGTGTTCAACAATTGTTCCAATACTCAACAAATCTTCCAGTGTTCAACAATTGTTTCAATACTCAACAAATCTTCCAATGTTCAACAAATGTTTCAATGCTAAACAAATCTCCCAATGTTCAACAAATGTTCCAATACTCAACAAATCTTCTAACGTTCAACAAATCTTTCAATGTTCAACAAATCTTTCAGTGTTCAACAAATCTTCCAACGTTCAACAAATCTTTCAGTGTTCAACAAATCTTTTTAGTGCGATCATTTCCACCAACTTTCACACAGATTGGATCAACATACAAGTGTCAGAGAATCTATTATGATAGTTGCCACAGGCAGGACTAAGTCACGTGTGTCACAGGCAGGACTAAGTCACGTGTGTCACAGACAGGACTAAGTCACATGTGTCACACGCAGGGCTAAGTCACATGTGTCACACACAGGACTAAGTCACATGTGTCACAGAGAAGACTAGGACACATGTGTCACAGGCAGGACTAAAACACGTATCAAAGACACATGTGTCACAGGTAAGACTAAGACACGTGTCACAGGCAAGACTATGACACAGGTGCCACGCAAGATTAAGACACAGGTGACACTGGAAAGAGCATCGCTGGTTAGATGAAGCCACACGTGCAGCTAGGAAGGCGCAATACACACCTGACGAATTAGACACATGTGCAACATCTGGGTATCTCTATTTAGAAGACCTTTCCCCCCACCCAGTGGCTGTAGAAAACAGGTGTTGATCACCTGCTCCTAATCTAAGTGACTGATTACCTCATCTTTACTGTCGTCTGTATATACTTCTGCAGGGCAGGACTGATTACCTCCTCTTGTACAGTTTTTCGTTTAAGTGTCTGGTTTTTTTTTTTATTCATACAGCCGCTGGATATCGAAACGTCTATAAAATATAGATACCCAGATGTTACAAGTGTTTAATTCATTTTTTTTTTTGGTACTGTATGCAACTGATATATTAAATGTACATGTGTTATATGTAGCTTCAAGACACAGGTGCCATACAAAGGATTAGGACACAGGTGACACGGGTACAAGTGACACGTGTGACTGGAGGATGGAGGGAGACATGAGCCGTGACATCAGAGGACATATCCCCAGGAAGTCCGCGGATGTGCAATTATCCGGTGCGTAAGTGTGACGGGGTCTCAGCGCCTCTCCATGACGGTGAGAAACACTGCCGTGACGGTGACGGTGGAGGACACTTCCCCACACTACTGTCTGAGAACTGTGGAGGAAAAGCTGCTGAAGTTCATGGATGATCCTGAAGTGAAGTGTGTAAAGCTAGAGGATGAGAGAGTGGATGTTAGATCAGAGGGAAAAAATATGAAGATGCATTTAGAGCCTTGGAAACGAATGTGTCAGCATGTGTCAGTACATATGTCAGCACATGTGTTAGCATGTGTCAGCATATGTCAACACGTGTCAGCATATGTGTCAGCACATGTGACAGTATATGTGTCAGCATATGTATCAGCATGTGTAGCACATATGACAACATATGTGTCACCACATGTTTCAGTATATGTGTCACCACATGTTTCAGTATATGTGTCACCATATGTTTCAGTATATGTGTCACCACATGTGTGAGCATATCAGCACATGTGTCAGTATGTGTCACCACAAGTATCTGTTATCTGTCGACTACCGCCCAGATCGTGGGTATTGGGGGGTGTTAAAATCATTCGAGTAGCTAGGAGACAGCCTCCCTGGACTGTCTTCATCTGAGGTGTTACATCCAGAGATAATGGTTAAATCTTTAACTGAAACATTCCACCTTGAGAAGTTGTATGGAACAAGGTTAAAGTAGCTGTCTTGTTAAGGTCAGCAGGTAGTATGTTTCCTATATGTTAAGGTCAGCAGGTGGTTATGTTTCCTCTGTGCTAAGGTCAGCAGGTGTTTCCTCTATGTTAAGGTCAGCAGGTGGTTATGTTTCCTCTGTGCTAAGGTCAGCAGGTGTTTCCTCTATGTTAAGGTCAGCAGGTGGTATATTTCCTCTATGTTAAGGTCAGCAGGTGGTATGTTTCTTGTATGTTAAGGTGCAATGTTCTATGTAGATCCATGGTTAGTTTTCTCTTGTTAAGGTCAGCGGTAGTTTTGTGTTAGGCAGTATGGTATTCTTGTATGTTAAGGTCAGCAGGTGGTATGTTTCTCCTATGTTAAGGTCAGTACCTTGATTCCTTGATCTGAGCGCTTTCTTGGTTTCTCTGTTACCTCGTTGTTAGACGGTTGGTTGATGTGTTAGTTGGTTGTTTTGTTGGTTGGTTGTTTGGTTGGTTGGTTGTTTGGTTGGTTGGTTGTTTGGTTGGTTGGTTGTTTTGTTGGTTGGTTGTTTGGTTGCTTGGTTGCTTGGTTAGTGCGTTGGTTGGTTGCTTGTTCGGTTGGTTGCTTGGTGTGTTGGTTGGTTGGTTGGTGTGTTGGTTGGTTAGTTAGTTAATGGAATGTTAACGCTATGGACTACACGAGGGTTGTTAACGCTGCATGTCACTTGTACTCTGACAGTCAAGAATACTTTTATCCCCAATAATGGGATTGAAGTAAACTCTCAGTGTATATACACTGAAAGACATACACCTCTCAGTGTATATACACTGACAGAGACATACACCTCTCAGTGTATATACACTGAGAGACATACACCTCTCAGTGTATATACACTGAGAGACATACACCTCTCAGTGTATATACACTGAGAGACATACACCTCAATGTATATACACTGAGAGACATACACCTCTTACTGTATATACACTGAGATATACACCTCTCAGTGTGAATATCCTGTTAAGCTAGATTACTGTAACGTAACCTAGCTTATAACAGGAACCACTGAGAAACTAAGTTGGCAACCACGTAAGGAGAAAAACATTAGAAATTTAACAAGAGTAAAATAAGTTTTACTTACCAAATAGTATTCAACCACCGACCATTTTCTTTACAGGACCCCCGGACTGGGCACAGCGTCCTGTTAGGCTGCTGCAGGAGGCACTGTTGAACACTTCTGTACACACTGACCTCGTAGTGCCAGTCTGCAAGAGTCAAGTCCTTGATCAGAGGCTGGGCCGCAACGGACGGAGGATTGAACCTGGATGACCAGGCAAGCACCAGACGAGCCTGGCCCAAGGTCGGGCTCCGGGACTAAACAAACTCTCGAAACACATCAAAGGCATACCACTCCTCATCGCTGAATGACCCATACGGGCTTATCGCATTCATAAAATACAATCTACAGTCTGCAACAGTCAAGAGTTTCAAAAATACTTCAGTTACAGTCGAGTACATGGCGAGGATAAGTGATATAAATTTTTGGACTGATCAAGAATACAGTGCACCTTAAAATACAGTGCACCTTAATACAGTTTAAAAAAAACAGAACTTCTTAAAGTGAAAAATAATCATTGATTTGAAATTCTCTAAATTTAAATTAAAATAAGACTGTAAAAGTTTAGAGAGGAGACAGGCGTAGGCAGGGTGTTGCAGAGTGTGACAGGGTGTTTCAGAGTGCAACAGAGTGTTGCAGAGTGCGACAGGGTGTTGCAGAGTGCGACAGGGTGCTGCAGAGTGCGGCAGGGTGTTGCAGAGTGCGACAGGGTGTTGCAGAGTGCGACAGGGTGTGCTAACCCCGGCTGGCACTCCTCCAGTGACCCCCAGCCACCACAGGCACCCTCGGGCACCCATCAACCCGCTACAGTCATCGCTACACTAAGGTACGTCTCACTTTTTGTATTGTCCTGTCTCTTGATCCAATGAATTAGAGCTGCCCTTTCCCTTCCTAGGATCAAACCTGATTACCAGTCGTGGCCCAGGAGCTGTAGTACCTCAATAGATGAGTATGATGGGTATAATAAGAATGTCAAACTTTCACATTAATAATAATAATAATAATAATAATAATAATAATAATAATAATAATAATAATAATAATAATTTAGCAAATGTGTAATATAAAAAACACGTAGTAAAGCAAGTTTTTTTTTAATGACATTTCGACCTAAAACTGGAGGATTTTATTATGTCAAGTCTTATTGAGGCCGAAACATCTAGTAAAACAAGCCAAACTTTACTATATGTGTCATACATTACTAGTTTTACTGGCTACTGTTGTTGCTATTGGTGTTATTATTATTATTATTATTATTATTATTATTACTACTATTTATATATTATTATTATTGTTGTTGTTGTTGGTGTTGTTGTTGGGTTTGTTATTAATATTTATATTATTATTATTATTATTATTATTATTATTATTATTATTATTATTTATCTTAACCGTGAACTACCACCCCAACCACCCTCCCTCCCCCTACCCCCAGTACCACTACCACCACAACAAACACCTACCCTCCCCCTCACCTACACCTCCCCACCCATCCCCCTTCCTCTACCCTCCCCTCCCCTCCTCAACCAATCCACTACCCTCTCCCATACCCACTCCCACAACCCTTCCCCCACTCCTTCCCCCATCCAACCCTCCCCTCCCCCACCCACTCCCCACAGCCTACTTTCACTCCAGTGTTGATCTTTGCCGTAAATGTTTTCCTACAAAATGTTGGTCGATTTTTCATTGTGAATGACGCAACATATCGTGGGTGACGCAACATATCGTGGGTGACGCAACATATCGTGAGAGACGCAACATATCGTGGGTGACGCAACATATCGTGGGTGACGCAACATATCGTGGGAGACGCAACATATCGATGGAGACGCAACATATCGTGGGTGACGCAACATATCGTGGGTGACGCAACACATCGTGGATGACGCAGATTAGTGCTTGTTAAACTCTCGTTAATGAGGCGATATATTTCGTGGATGATGCAAGATATAGTGTATAAGAAGAGATATGTTGAGTTAAAACAATGTATTCCACACTGTACCCCACACACTGTACCCCACACACTGTACCCCACACACTGTACCCCACACACTGTACCCCACACACTGTACCCCACACTGTACCACTGTACCCACACACTGTACCCACACACTGTCCCACTGTACCCACACACTGTACCCACACACTGTACCCCACACACTGTACCCACACACTGTGCCCACAACTGTACCCACACTGTCCCCACACACTGTACCCACACACTGTACCCCACACACTGTACCCCACACTACCCACACACTGTCACACACTGTCCACACACTGTACCCACACACTGTACCCCACACACTGTACCCCACACACTGTACCCCACACACTGTACCCCACACACTGTACCCCACACACTGTACCCCACACACTGTACCCCACACACTGTACCCCACACACTGTACCCCACACACTGTACCCCACACACTGTAGCCCTGTCCCACACACTGTACCCCACACACTGTCCCACACACTGTACCCACACTGTCCCACACTGTCCCACACACTGTACCCCACACACTGTACCCCACAAACTACTCCACACACTGTACCCCACACACTGTACTCCACACTGTCCCTACACTCACACCTCCACACACTGACTCCACACACCTCCAACCTCCACACACTACTCCACACACTGTCTACACCACTCACACTACTCCACACACTGTACTCCACACACTACACACTGTCCACACACTACTCCACACACTATTCCACACACTGTACTCCACACACTGATCTCACACACTACCCATGTCCCCACACACTGTACTCCACACACTACTCCACACTGTACCCCACACACTGTACTCCACACACTACTCCACACTGTACCCCACACACTTTCCTCCACACACTGTACCCCACACACTTTCCTCCACACACTGTACTCCACACACTGTACTCCACACACTGTACTCCACACACTGTACTCCACACACTGTACTCCACACACTGTACTTCACACACTACCCCACACACTTTACTCCACACACTTTATTCCACACACTGTACTCCACACACTGTACTCCACACACTGTACTCCACACACTGTACTCCACACACTACTCCACACACACTGTACCCCACACACTTTACTCCACACACTGTACTCCACACACTACTCCACACACTGTACTCCACACACTACCCCACACACTTTACTCCACACACTTTACTCCACACACTGTACTCTTCACACTGTACACTGTATCCCAAACACTACACTGCACTCCACACACTGTACACTGTATTCTGCACACTGTACTCTACACACTACACTGTACTCCACACACTGTCCACTGTACTCCACTCACTGCACCCCAAACACTCTCCACTGTACTCCACGTACTGTACACTGTACTCCACGTACTGTACACTGTACTCCACGTACTGTACACTGTACTCCACACACAAGTGTAGCTGTACGTAACACCTGTCATCTGCTGTCGTATTATTTATGGTACACAATACCGAGAAGTTGACGAATAAGACACTTGTATAGCACTTGTGTAGCACTTGTGTAGCACTTGTATAGCACTTGGCCAGCTTTATTGACGAAACGTTTCGCCTTCTCGCCTGCCTTCATCAGTCGAATACAGAGGTGTGACTACGATACTGGAGACAGTGGATGAAGTTGCCCACGAGCCTAATTTATACAGCATAAATGTTACACAGAGATGCTGAGAGTTCGTCTCGCTGGAGTATCCCGTTTCAGAAGAGTTTCGCAAGGGCTTTCCCGGAGATGTTTGATGCTGTCTCTTACGCACGACCAAGTCTTGCCTGTGATTGATTCGTGGGTTTTTTTGGTGCAGTAGACTAAAGTAGACTTTAGCTTCTTTGGAGTAGACTAAAATAGACTTAAGTAGACTTTAAGTACGGTGAGTCATGCAGGTTTTCTCTGCGGTAGAGGCTACCGTAGAGGATACTTTTTTCAGTTGTTTACTCCTGCAAACATTCTCTAAAGAATCCGAATGTGCAATTCTTTCCAGTACTGTTTACTATTGAAATCGTGTAAAGAATAGCAACAAGTGGGTGACCAAGACACATGTGCAACACCTGGGTGCCTTTATTGATAAACCTCGTAGCTTCAGCAGCTGAATGCAGAATTGTTGACATTATTGGAGACTGTGGAAATGGAGAGGTATTATCATTACTGTTATGTAGGCTTTCTATCCAAAATGATCTGAATCACAAGTTAGTTTTCATAAGAAGTACACGACAGATGAATGAGCGTAGTGTAGAAGCCACCTTGCCCACAGCGAAGTCCTCTGGCGATGCTGCAGTGTTCTTCGGCACACTGCCTCGGATGCTGCCCCGCATCTGTCAGGAAGAGGAATTGCCAACTCCATTCACCTGTTCCCTGGGTGCTCATTACCCACACCATCTCTGAGACTACACTGTGAGGGTCCCTCAGCCTTCAAGATGGTCAAATGTTTCTGCCTAAATCAAATCGTTGTTAGATGGAGACACTAGTCACTAATGCACTCACGTCTCAGTCCTTGGACGTTGATCATTTCAAATCCACGAATGTAAAGTGAGCAAGGTCCAAGGACCCTAAGTGTTTTCAGTGAAAGCATTTGTGTTCGTTTCCACTCACGTTGCAGGCCGTCATTTCCCTCATGTTGCAGGCCGTCATTTCCCTCATGTTGCAGGCCGTCATTACCTTCTTACCACATAGCTCTTTGCCATCTTTAATAGAAATGAGAGGTATGAAGTGGTATGAATATATGGTGCCGAGGATATCTAACAGACAGACGCAGACAGTGAACTCAAAACCAAGGCTTCTAGATTGATTAATTCAAATTTATGACGAATATAGACAAAAAATAATTTGGTAAGAGAATTTTTGATTTACAATTACACGAGTGAGAATATATATACGTATATATATATAT
>WNWK01009488.1:57500-76311 GCA_009830355.1 Cherax destructor
TTTACTCGTTTCATTAACTCATGTTGAGAACCCATACTGTGTGATAGAATATTACAAGGTAAACATAGTTAGGTTTGTTCTTATTATTTAGTTCATAAAGTATCAACACGCTGAGTGTTTCCATGTAACTAATATACAGATTCAGGAAGCCACACTATGGGTGTTCCAGTGAAGTATATAGAATAGGGTAGCCACACACTATGGGTGTTCCAGGGAAGTATATAGAATAGGGTAGCCACACACTATGGGTGTTCCAGGGAAGTATATAGAATAGGGAAGCCACACACTATGGGTGTTCCAGTGAAGTATATAGAATAGGGAAGCCACACACTATGGGTGTTCCAGGGAAGTATATAGAATAGGGAAGCCACACACTATGGGTGTTCCAGTGAAGTATATAGAATAGGGTAGCCACACACTATGCGTGTTCCAGTGAAGTATATATAATAGGGAAGCCACACACTATGGGTGTTCCAGTGAAGTATATAGAATAGGGTAGCCACACACTATGGGTGTTTTAGGTAAGTATATAGAATAGGGTAGCTACACACTATGGGTGTTCCAGGGAAGTATCATATAGAATAGGGAAGCCACACACTATGGGTGTTCCAGCGAAGTATATAGAATAGGGTAGCCACACACTATGGGTGTTTTAGGTAAGTATATAGAATAGGGTAGCCACACACTATGGGTGTTCCAGGGAAGTATCATATAGAATAGGGTAGCCACACACTATAGGTGTTCCAGGCATCATATAGAATAAGGTAGTCACACACTATGGGTGTTCCAGGCATTATATAGAATAGGGCAGCCACACACTATGGGTGTTCCATGCATCATATAGAATAGGGCAGCCACACTGGGTGTTCCAGGCATCATATAGAATAGGGTAGCTACACACTACTGATATACTCACTTTTGTTTGAAAAAAGACTGTTTACCATATAATCCTGGATCAGAGTGATTTATGTGAGCTTTACAGGTTTAGGTGAGGTCTGGGTACCATTCCCTAAATCCTTCCGGGAGACCAGGGTCGTGATCCCACAGCTGGGTGAGGGATCACCTCACCAGGATCACAGGTGGTTTACCTCTGAGTGGGATAACCACGCTTTCCATGTTGAAAACGTGATCAGTCAGACTGTTGGGGTAGGCCAGGACTCCTGAAAAATCTTGATTCGTCTGGGATGGAAACTCAGACTTCTTCATATCTTCCGCCGTTTCCATTGTTATTATTCCCTGCATTGGATCTACACCAATTCTGTTGTCACCTCTGTATTTCGACTGAAGAAGCCTTCTGAGCAGACTAAACGTTTCTCCAGTGAAGACACCAGACTAATGCACATGTGTCTTGCTCCTAAACTGGCCCCTGCTAGGTAGGTCCTTCTCAAATTCACTCCTTCTCGCTCACAAGGAGTCATCAGAGAGACGCACATGTGTCTCACTTGATGCGCATGTGAGATACATGTGCGGCACTCAGTAAACATACATATGTGTTGCACATGTGACTAACTCATCACCCAGTCGGTAAATGCTATGATATGAATCTTTTCAAGTGATGCTTAGAGGAACAAACTACTTTTAACAGTCTTGTAGTTAAAGGTTTTGGAGACAACTTCACAATGTAAACACCGAGTGGGCCATTGAAGGCAGACCTACGGTACTCCGGAAGAAACAGCTGGTCGAAATAAAAAACAAATATGTGGGTTTTTTTTCCCCTCCTGTGAACCCAGGCTCTGAGAGTCATGGTTACACAGCTGTTTTATACAGCTGAGCCATCCAGCTGATCTTACTTGTGTTTCCTTATTTAGAGCTCTGAGAGAGACTTAGAAATTAGATTTTGCCGCAGAATCAACTAGCTTCTTGTATTATATTACTAGTATACAATATTCCGACAACTTGATGAATGAGATATATGTGCAGCACCTGGGTGTATTTATTGCCGGAACGTTTCGCCCGCACGACAGACCTCTTCAGTTAAATATAGTTGAAATAAACTCCGGAGAAAGTAAAATGATTACTTTTGGGGTGATCTGCGGGACTGATCTCAAAACTACTTCTTCCACTCTCTGGAGGAGTACCGCAGCCAGTTTACTGGTTCGTGTTAGGTAAGTTCCACTCAAATCCAGCCCTTGTATCTCACACACCCGTCTAACCTATCCTCGAAGTTACCCAATGATTTAACTTCAATGACCCTACTTGGCATGTACGACCTGGTCCCAGACTAGTCTACCGGTGGGCGCCAAAGACTTGGTCTTCTCCTAAAATAAATGCAGATAACCATAGCAACACAAATAGCTGTTAATTATAGGAGGTATAATAACGTTAATTAATTATAGGAGGAATGATACATTAATTAGGTGGGGGCTGACAGTGTAGACATAACCCACGTCAAGCTTATAAATTCAGAAGAGTTGGTAATTAATGGGGTACTGGGGGTATTAGGGTATAGGGAATGAGGGCACTGGGATATGGGGGTACGGATGGGCGGACCTTCGGTGAGCGCTAATTAACCTTTGTAACCCTGACATAGACCTGTGGAATCCCTTGCCTTGGGGATGCCAGTCTGGCAACAACAAGAGTTAAAGGTCGTGTGAGTGACTTTAAATGATGGGTCGTGTAAGTGACTAAATGATGGGTCATGTGTGTGACTTTAAATGATGGGTCGTGTAAGTGACTTTAAATGATGGGTCGTGTGAGTGGTTGTAGGTGATAGAGCCTAGTCTATTGGGCTCTATCATATATGTTGTTAGTCTTCTAATTTACTTCTGCCAAGGCATGAAAGGGCTCAGGGCACTTTCATGCCTTGGCACCTTCGATGGCCCTGATGGAACCTATACTACGCAATCCACTCATCCTTTTTCGTGTCCAGTCTGCACTTCAGACAAAGATGATCCCTACAACCTTGAATTGCATGCTCATGTACTCCGTGCCAGGGCCAGACTAGTGCAACTCCACATTCATCAAGAACTGGAAAAATAATGCTCTATAGAGAATAAGCCTGGTTACCCCCCACAGACTGCTCTAGCTGTGGGGGTAACCAGTTTTCTTTTGGTGTTTGTATAGAGGCCGCCCAGCTGGATCTTTCTACGTGTTTGGGTTTTCCGATTTTTCTCATCCTGGCCATTTAGGGTTCCGCCGAGTTTGCTTTACTCAACAAAGATGGCAGTAAAACAATTGCAAAAAATTATAGATCGATAGCACTGACTTCCCATATTATTAAGATCTTTGAAAAGGTTTAAACAAGATTGCCAGTTATATGGAATCGTAGCAAGTGTACAACCCAGAGCCACGTAGATTCAGAACGATATGGTCTAGGATGCACTTGGAGACAAGCAAAATGCTGATATATCGTACACCGCCTTTGAAGAGTGCGACAATGGGGTATTTGCGCACAAAATGCGTGCAAAGGGAATAGCTGCAAATGTGGGCAGATGAATATTTAGGCTTATAACTAATAGAACTGGAGGAGTAATAGTAAACAGTATGAAATCAGAGGCTCCCACAGTAAAAAGCTCCCTTCATCAGACAAGGTACTCGTCCCACTTCTCTTTCTCATTCTCATATCTGACTTAAGCAGGACGTAAGCCGTGACACCGTACCATTCTTTGGAGACATTACAAGAATTTGTAAAGGAGTGGCATCCACAGGAGACACAGCGAGCCTCCAGCTGATACATTCCAAGTCTTCCAGTGAGCCATTGACAACAATATGATGTTTAATAAGGATAAATTCCCATCAAAACAAATTCAAATCACTCTAGAGAGTGTAAAGATGCATGGGATGGAGAATGTCAGAGGATCTCACATTCAAGGAACACAACAATGTTATTTTCGCAACTGCAAGAAAAATGATTGGATGGATAATGAGAACTTTCAGAGCAAGAGACACCAAACTAATGATGATACTCTTCACGTCAATCGTTATCGGCTGGAATATTGCTGTGTACTAACAGTCCCCTTCAAGTCAGGCGAAACTGCAGACAGGGAGATTACATAGAACCTTCACAGTTTGTGTAACCTCATTCTAGCATCTAAATTACTGGGAGCTTAAGTCTCTCCAACTGTACTCTTTAAAACATAAGCGAGAAAGATACATCATAATCTACACCTGGAGGGACTGGTTCCAAACATGCACACCGAAATCACTTCTTACGAATGTACGAAGGTTGGTAGACGGTGCAGGACATCCATTGAAAAGCAGCGGTACGATGAGCAAGCTGAGAGAGAACTCAATAAATTTAAGGGGATCACGACTCTTCAGCGTCCTTCCGTCCTGCATAAGCGGAATTACCAACAAAACCCTAGCTGACTTCAAGAGAAAACTCAATTATTTCCTCAAGTCGGTTCCTGATCAACTGGGCTGTGGTGCATACGTTAGACTGTGGGCAGTGGGTACCATCAGCCTTATAGATCAGGCCAGCAGCCAGGAGGCCTGGTCTCAGACCGGGGCTTTAGTGTATCCATTTGTTCTTGTGCTTCCGTCCAGAGGATAGATATGTGTTGCACAATAAACTAGCTGCTTCGGCGGCAAAATCTAAAAAAAAAAAAAAAATCACAACTACAACCGGTAAACAATAGATAAAGTCTCGCCATATATCCCACCCTCTCAGTCAGACCGTCTGGAGAAAGGAAGGGAAAAGAGGGCAGGGGTGTAGCTGGGAAAGGCAGCTCTCGGAGAGGCTTTAGAGACGGGAAAGGCAGCTCTCGGAGAGGCTTTAGAGATGGGAAAGGCAGCTCTCGGAGAGGCTTTAGAGACGGGAAAGGCAGCTCTCGGAGAGGCTTTAGAGACGGGAAAGGCAGCTCTCGGAGAGGCTTTAGAGACGGGAAAGACAGCTCTCGGAGAGGCTTTAGAGACGGAAAGCAGCTCTCGGAGAGGCTTTAGAGACGGGAAAGGCAGCTCTCGGAGAGGCTTTAGAGACAGGAAAGGCAGAACATTGTGAAAGAGGAAGTTTTTTTTAGTCACCAGTAGTTTTTTATCTTCTTTTATTTAGTAAATCGGTTACAACAGCAGTGTATTACTATCCTAATCTATTTTGTGTGATAGTTACTATTTGTGTGATAGTTACTATTTTCTGTGATAGTTACATAGTGGTAACACCAGCAGTGTCTTACACTCTTCTGTATGATAGTTACACAGTGGGAACACCAGCAGTGTGTTGCTACACTATTCTATATGATAGTTACACAGTGGGAACACCAGCAGTATGCTGCTACACTATTCTATATGATAGTTACACAGTGGGAACACCAGCAGTGTGTTGCTACACTATTCTATATGATAGTTACACAGTGGGAACACCAGCAGTGTGTTGCTACACTATTCTATA
Organism: Cherax destructor; assembly: GCA_009830355.1. Lineage (NCBI taxonomy): Eukaryota > Metazoa > Arthropoda > Malacostraca > Decapoda > Parastacidae > Cherax > Cherax destructor. The sequence goes on from WNWK01009488.1 coordinate 62,827, forward strand.
TGATAGTTACACAGTGGGAACACCAGCAGTGTGTTGCTGCACTATTCTATGTGATAGTTACACAGTGGGAACACCAGCAGTGTTGCTACACTATTCTATATGATAGTTACACAGTGGGAACAATAGCAGTGTGCTGCTACACTATTCTATATGATAGTTACACAGTGGGAACACCAGCAGTGTTGCTACACTATTCTATATGATAGTTCACAGTGGGAACACCAGCAGTGTGTTGCTGCACTATTCTATTGATAGTTACACAGTGGAACACCAGCAGTGTTGCTACACTATTCTATATGATAGTTACACAGTGGGAACACCAGCAGTGTGCTGCTACACTATTCTATATGATAGTTACACAGTGGAACACCAGCAGTGTGCTGCTACACTATTCTATGTGATAGTTACACAGTGGGAACACCAGCAGTGTGTTGCTACACTATTATATATGATAGTTACACAGTGGAAACACCAGCAGTGTGTTGCTACACTATTATATATGATAGTTACACAGTGGGAACAACAGCAATGTGCTGCTACACTATTCTATATGATAGTTACACAGTGGGAACACCAGCAGTGTGTTGCTACACTATTCTATATGATAGTTACACAGTGGGAACAACAGCAATGTGCTGCTCACTATTTATATGATAGTTACACAGTGTGAACACCAGCAGGTGTTGCTACACTATTCTATATGATAGTTACACAGTGGGAACACCAGCAGTGTTGCTACACTATTCTATATGATAGTTACACAGTGGGATCACCAGCAGTGTGTTGCTACACTATTCTATATGATAGTTACACAGTGGGAACACCAGCAGTGTGTTGCTACACTATTCTATATGATAGTTACACAGTGGAAACACCAGCAGTGTGTTGCTACACTATTTTATATGATAGTTACACAGTGGGAACACCAGCAGTGTGTTGCTACACTATTCTATATGATAGTTACACAGTGGGAACACCAGCAGTGTGTTGCTACACTATTCTATATGATAGTTACACAGTGGAAACACCAGCAGTGTGTTGCTACACTATTCTATATGATAGTTACACAGTGGAAACACCAGCAGTGTGTTGCTACACTATTCTATATGATAGTTACACAGTGGGAACACCAGCAGTGTTGCTACACTATTCTATATGATAGTTACACAGTGGGAACACCAGCAGTGTGTTGCTACACTATTCTATATGATAGTTACACAGTGGGAACACCAGCAGTGTGTTGCTACACTATTCTATGTGATAGTTACACAGTGGGAACACCAGCAGTGTGTTGCTGCACTATTCTATGTGATAGTTACACAGTGGGAACACCAGCAGTGTGTTGCTACACTATTCTATATGATAGTTACACAGTGGGAACACCAGCAGTGTTGCTACACTATTCTATATGATAGTTACACAGTGGGAACACCAGCAGTGTGTTGCTACACTATTCTATATGATAGCTAGCTGTGGTTCCCTCTCATATCCCCTGATCGTGAGACTTCCAGTCGTGTATTATCCCCTCCCCCCCATACTTCCCTCTTCCTCTTCTCACGCCCCTCCCGGCCACCCCCTCACCATTGCTAGGCCAGCACGCTCCCCCTTCTCACCTCCCCTGCCTCCCCTCCCCTTCCATCACCTAAGTCCTCCTCCCCCCACCTCACTTGACCAACTTAACCAAAAGTTCTTCCTGAGACTTGACCTCGTGGGTTGGTTTACTTCCAAGCTGGACCTCGTGGGATGGCTTACATCCATGCTGGACCTCGTGGGTTGGTTTACTTCCATGCTGGACCTCGTGGGTTGGTTTACGTCCATGCTGGACCTCGTGGGTTGGTTTACGTCCATGCTGGACCTCGTGGGTTGGTTTACGTCCATGCTGGACCTCGTGGGTTGGTTTACGTCCATGCTGGACCTCGTGGGTTGGTTTACTTCCATGCTGGACCTCGTGGGTTGGTTTACGTTCATGTTGGACCTCGTGGGTTGGTTTACGTCCATGCTGGACCTCGTGGGTTGGTTTACGTCCATGCTGGACCTCGTGGGTTGGTTTACGTTCATGTTGGACCTCGTGGGTTGGTTTACGTCCATGCTGGACCTCGTGGGTTGGTTTACGTTCATGTTGGACCTCGTGGGTTGGTTTACGTCCATGCTGGACCTCGTGGGTTTGTTTACGTCCATGCTGGACCTCGTGGGTTGGTTTACGTCCATGCTGGACCTCGTGGGTTGGTTTACGTCCATTCTGGACCTCGTGGGTTTGTTTACGTCCATGCTGGACCTCGTGGGTTGGTTTACGTCCATGCTGGACCTCGTGGGTTGGTTTACGTCCATGCTGGACCTCGTGGGTTGGTTTACGTCCATGCTGGACCTCGTGGGTTAGTTTACGTCCATGCTGGACCTCGTGGGTTGGTTTACGTCCATGCTGGACCTCGTGGGTTGGTTTACGTTCATGTTGGACCTCGTGGGTTGGTTTACGTCCATGCTGGACCTCTTGGGTTGATTTACGTCCATGCTAGACCTCGTGGGTTGGTTTACGTTCATGTTGGACCTCGTGGGTTGGTTTACGTCCATGCTGGACCTCGTGGGTTGGTTTACGTTCATGTTGGACCTCGTGGGTTGGTTTACGTCCATGCTGGACCTCGTAGGTTGGTTTACGTTCATGTTGGACCTCGTGGGTTGGTTTACGTCCATGCTGGACCTCGTGGGTTGGTTTACGTCCATGCTTGACCTCGTGGGTTGGTTTACGTTCATGTTGGACCTCGTGGGTTGGTTTACGTCCATGCTGGACCTCGTGGGTTGGTTTACGTCCATGCTGGACCTCGTGGGTTGGTTTACGTTCATGTTGGACCTCGTGGGTTGGTTTACGTCCATGCTGGACCTCGTGGGTTGGTTTACGTCCATGCTGGACCTCGTGGGTTGGTTTACGTTCATGTTGGACCTCGTGGGTTGGTTTACGTCCATGCTGGACCTCGTGGGTTGGTTTACGTTCATGTTGGACCTCGTGGGTTGGTTTACGTCCATGCTGGACCTCGTGGGTTGGTTTACGTCCATGCTGGACCTCGTGGGTTGGTTTACGTTCATGTTGGACCTCGTGGGTTGGTTTACGTCCATGCTGGACCTCGTGGGTTGGTTTACGTTCATGTTGGACCTCGTGGGTTGGTTTACGTCCATGCTGGACCTCGTGGGTTGGTTTACGTCCATGCTGGACCTCGTGGGTTGGTTTACGTCCATGCTGGACCTCGTGGGTTGGTTTACTTCCATGCTGGACCTCGTGGGTTGGTTTACTTCCATGCTGGACCTCGTGGGTTGGTTTACGTCCATGCTGGACCTCGTGGGTTGGTTTACGTCCATGCTGGACCTCGTGGGTTGGTTTACGTCCATTCTGGACCTCGTGGGTTGGTTTACGTCCATGCTGGACCTCGTGGGTTGGTTTACGTCCATGCTGGACCTCGTGGGTTGGTTTACGTCCATGCTGGACCTCGTGGGTTGGTTTACGTCCATGCTGGACCTCCTGGGTTGGTTTACGTCCATGCTGGACCTCCTGGGTTGGTTTACGTCCATGCTGGACCTCGAGACTCCGATATCTTATTCGCACTTGTAAGAAAATGAGTCACTGAAGCGGAAACGTTGGATAGGCTTGAAACTAGGTTGGACAGGTACACGAGTGGGGGTGACGTAGACCTGCCTAGCATGGGCCAGTAGGCCTATCTCAGTATTCCTCCATTCTTGTGTTCTGATGCGGGCTTCAACTCACTTTCAAATGCGAAGAACTGAGGTGCTGAATGAATCCATAACTCAGAACACTGGAATGAAACTGCGAGTCAGGAGATGCAACACAAACGTATGTAAGTTGTTTTTTTTGGAGGGGGCGCGGGTAGGCTAACAGAATTATAGTAGAATGGGATAAATTCCCAGTTAATGATGTAAGGGCAAGGCAATACAGTCAGTCAAGAATCGACTGGACCAGCTATTTGAACGTATAGGGTTCAAGTAGATACCTCCTGCCTCAGTGGAAGTTGTTTGAGCCTTCAAGACCTACATGGTCAGTGTAAATCAATCTGTTAAGATTGCTATGTCAGCTGAAATTGTCTAAAAAATAGTGAAAAAGTAAAGTGACCAGTACAGTATAGGATATATTGAGAACAGGAGCGAGATGTTGCCTGGTGCACTCGCTACCTCACTTAACCACTCACTAAACCCAAACTAAATCCACACTAAAACCACTTAGTTAATGGGGCAAGGCAAAGATAACAGATTCCTGGTGCTTCTTCAGTGACTGCAGCAGGGCTATCAATTGACAGCGATGCCACCGAATCATAAATAGTAGTAGTGATAGCACTTGAAGGTTTAGTCATAGAAGAAGAGGTAGTAACCAGAAGTGTCACCTCACTAACACCAGTAGTTTATGATAGTAACTGAACTAATTTAGTAGAGGTAGTTGAAGTTCACATCCTGTAAAACCCATGAAACTTTTCCAATATGGTATGATATATTTTCCACCCGTTTTTCATGGCGGGAGTGAGTGGAGAGTAGGTAGAGAGCCTTCTGCTTTTCTATCCTTGACTCACACCTAGATAATACACGATGGTTCTTACTCTAGATAGAAGTAGATTGTTCTCAGCAGATAGTCTCAGTGAGGACTTGTAGGTTCTCGTCAACTTGCATTCCCATGTATTATCTCTCTCTCTCTCTCACACTCTCTCTCTCTCTCTCTCTCTCTCTCTCTCTCTCTCTCTCTCTCTCTCTCTCTCTCTCTCTCTCTCTCTCTCTCTCTCTCTCTCTCTCTCTCTCTCTCTCTTCTCTCCTCGCTAACCCTCTCCTCGTATGATAGTCTCTCTCTGTCTCTATCTTCTACCACAGTCAGCCGCTGCAACACTATGTGTACCGTGCAATCTGCTGCAACACAGTGTAGTGCTATTTCGCTGCAACACTGAGGTCGTGCAACTCTGCTGCAACACTGGACAGTGTACCGTGCAGTCTGCTGCAACACTGATGTACCTTGCAGTCTGCTGCAACACTGAGTGTACCTTGCAGTCTGCTGCAACACTGAGTGTACCTTGCAGTCTGCTGCAACACAGTGTTCCGTGCAATCTGCTGCAGCACTGAGTGTACCTTGCAGTCTGCTGCAACACAGTGTTCCTTGCAATCTGCTGCAACACTGAGTGTACCGTGCAGTCTGCTGCAACACTGAGTGTACCTTGCAGTCTGCTGCAACACTGAGTGTACCTTGCAGTCTGCTGCAACACAGAGTGTACCTTGCAGTCTGCTGCAACACAGTGTTCCTTGCAATCTGCTACAACACTGAGTGTACCTTGCAGTCTGCTGCAACACAGTGTTCCTTGCAATCTGCTGCAACACTGAGTGTACCTTGCAGTCTGCTGCAACACAGTGATTCCTTGCAATCTGCTACAACACTGAGTGTACCTTGCAGTCTGCTGCAACACAGTGTTCCTTGCAGTCTGCTGCAACACTGAGTGTACCTTGCAGTCTGCTGCAACACAGTGTTCCTTGCAATCTGCTGCAACACTGAGTGTACCTTGCAGTCTGCTGCAACACTGAGTGTACCTTGTAGTCTGCTGCAACACAGAGTGTACCTTGCAGTCTGCTGCAACACAGTGTTCCTTTCAATCTGCTACAACACTGAGTGTACCGTGCAGTCTGCTGCAACACAGAGTGTACCTTACGTCTGCTGCAACACAGAGTGTTCCTTGCAGTCTGCTGCAACACAGAGTGTTCCTTGCAGTCTGCTGCAACACAGAGTGTTCCTTGCAGTCTGCTGCAACACAGAGTGTACCTGGTTATCTGAACAACCCACCTGGTCACCTTAAGCCACAGAGACACGTCAAGCATAAAGAAATGTATCTCAGTAGTATTTCTTCCGGTTAACAAACAAAGGAACCAAGTTCGATGTAAGGTGAGTCGAGAGGCCAGTCAAGTTTCCTTGATCTTGTTGCTCAGTGCTCACATAGCAGTAACTAGGTACCTGGTTGTTTTTGAGAAGGACCTGCCTTGTATGAGCCAGTAGGCCTGCTGCAGTGTTCCTCCATTCTCATGTTCGGTTTTGGCCTTTGCTTTTAGGTGGCATCCTGGAAGGTGGGTTAGAATGCCCATGACACTGCTGGGCTGAGTGGCATAGCAGCTCTTACCCTGGGATATTAACCCCGGAGGGTTAATATAAGATTTTGTTCGGAGTTTTATCCTCAGAGGGTTAGCCACCCAGGATAACTCAAGGCAGTGCATCATCCAGGGACTGTCTTATTTCCATTGTGGGTCTCAGTCTTGTCCCCCAGGATGCCACCCACACCAGTCGCCTAACACCCAGGTACCTACTTGCTTGCTAGGTGAACGGGAACAGCAGGTGTAAGTAAACGCGCCCAATTTTTCCTCCCTTGCCGGGGATCAAACCACAAACACACACTCAGTGTGTGAAGCAAGAGTGTTGCCTACCAGGCCACGAGCCACCCCAAGGTTTAGCGAAGGATGTCTCCTAAGCAGTGACTTATTTCTAGGTTGAGACCCAACACTAGCGACAAAGTACTAGGTCTGTGTTGACGGCTAGGTGAAGAGAGACCAGGAGGTGTCAGAAGACTTGTCCATCAGTCCCGCTCGCCCAAGATTGAACCCTGCACCTTCCGTTTTGAGTCGAAAACGTTACCCTGCATTATGAGAAGCTATAGAGGAGTTTTTATGTATCTCACGAGCTTTAGCACAAAAATCTATGTATACAAAACATTTCAGAATTAGGCACTACAAACTGGGAAAGAAGCCTTTGTAAAGTTTACAGGAATTTTTTTGACAGCGAACAAGGATACTTTTACCGATAAGTATGTATCTCTTTGTGTATACTCCAAGAGGTATCTGTCTCTCTGTGTGTGTATACTCCAAGAGGAATATGTCTCTGTGTGTGTATACTCCAAGAGGTATCTGTCTCTCAGTTTATATACGTTGATAATTTTCTTTAATCCTTTTTAAAGAGTATTCAATCCTATTTAAAGAGTATTTAATCCTATTTAAAGAGTATTTAATCATATTTAAAGATTATTCTTGTCTGGTGGTAAAAAGGGAAATTCTATAGCCTTAATGACCCTCGTGTAGTCGATAGGCTTTAAAATCCATCAACTATTTGAGTATGCGTGATTTACAAACTCATTTTTATCTGTTACAGGCAAATTTTGGACACTCAAAATTTCTGGTAAAAACCGTCACTAATCTTCTGGTTCTTTATATCTGACTTAAACACCGAGTTAATGCACCAAAGTTCTTGATATGGATAGTAGTAGTAACTAGTTCTCAGCGGATGGTCTGGGTATGGACTTTCTAGTTCTCTGCAATCTGTCTTTCCCATGTACTCTCATGTGCTCCCTATGTACTCCAATGTGCTCACATGTACTACTGTGTACTCCCATATACTCTCATGTTCTTCCAAGTTCTCCCATGTACTCCCTCCTCTGGAAAGAGCAGCACCCCAGGCAGCAAGAGTCATGTTACAGAACTCTCAACCCTCTCAGGAGTGGGATGAAGAGAGTCCTTGTGATGCAGTCCCGTGCCTCCCAGCATCCCCAGGTCAACAGTACTCTCCAGGTGACTCACACACTCACCAGGTCACACACACACTCACCAGGTCACACACATTCACCAGGTCACATACACACTCACCAGGTTGCACACACACTCACCAGGTCACACACACTCACCAGGTGGACACACACTCACCAGGTTGCTCACACACTAGAGCCCTCACCATCTTCAAGAGGAAACTTGATACCCTCCAAAACTGTTCCTCGTCAGTTGGACTGGTGACTACACCAGAATGCGAACTGCAAGCACCAACAGTTTGACGAACCAGGAAGTCCTCCAGGTTTGCCTACATACGGTATGCGCATTCCTTTACTATCCTATGTGCTTCCTAGGTCGTAATCCTGTAGATATTTCATTTTGAACCTAGGAGACCTGATCAGGATCATTATTTATATTTTGAGGCCTGGCCACGGACAGGGCCACGAGGGCGTTGACACCCGAAACCCTCTTCAGGTATACTCCAGGTAAGTCCTGGGCAAGATAGACCAGAGAATCACTAATATAACAGCACTATTACCAGAACTACTAACAGATAACAGCACCATCAACAGAAACAATAACAGATAACTGCACCATCAAGATAAACACTAACAGATAACAGCACCACTAAGAGAACCACTGACATAACAGCACCACTAACAGAATCACTAACAGATAATAACACCACTAACAATCACTAAGACATAACAGCACTATCAACAGATACACTAACACATAACAGCACCACTAAGAGAACCACTTACATAACAGCACCACTAACAGAATCACTAATAGATAACAGCACCATTAACAGAATCACTAACACAGCATACCACTAACAAAGCCACTAACGGATAACAGCACCACTAACAGAATCACCAACAGATAACAGCACCACTAACAGAGTCATTAACAGATAACATTAACAGATAACAGAAAGGTATTGTTAGTAAAAAAAAAATCAAATAAAAATATATCAGCTATTATTAATTATTATAAATTAATAACAGTTAATTAACATAACAGTTTATTTAAAAGTGATTTGTTAGGTTTCAAGCCGAGCGACTACAAGATGGTCATTAAGGCTGCACCTGTACACCACTAGTCAAATATTTTTTTATGTATAAAATCAGGGACTAAAGTTAACTCGCAGTGTATATATACAGTGTGTATACCTCTCTTAGTGTATATATATATATATATATATATATATATATATATATATATATATATATATATATATATATATATATATATATATAGTAGGTGAAGAATGAGACACTTATGCAACATATGGAAATCTTTATTGGGGAAACTTTTCGCCACACAGTGGCTTCATCAGTCCAATATAAAGAAAAACTGTGTAAGGAGAGGAGGAGTTTGGAGTAATCAGTCCCTCAGCCTGGAATCGATGTTTTCAGTCCATTAATCTTGAAGGAAGTACAGCAGATGGTGGTGTAATGTTTGTTAGGAAACAGGACAAGTGTTTCCTGGCACGGGTGTCAGTCATATGTTGACTCACAGCTGGAGCTTTTGGTCATCTGATCGAGGACTTCCGCTGGCTTACCATAAGCCCACCATTGCAAAACCCCTGGCTATAATTATAACCATTATCCTATGTACAGCATAGGATAATATATGTACTACATATATAAGCATATGGCTTATATATATAGTCAGGTGAGTTGAAGCAGCAGGAGGCGGAGTCGCAGTGGGACCATCCACTAGTGGTGCCTATGCTAACCTTCCTATGGTGTAGAAATATACCTAGTTGGATGAATCTTGTTGAAGCTAACGCGACGGTCTGGAGTTTTGAGACTCTCTGACCGCGGGTTCTAACCCCACCCGGGGTATGGTTTGTTTGCAATCGTGTCATTACGACCTCGTGAGTCCTGTAAGTAGGTCTTCGTCCAAAGGTTGGACAAGTGTTGAAGAAATCCTTGTATCAAGATCCCATGATGTTGCAGTGTCTGACAGATGTAATGAGACACTTTTGCAACATATGTATATACGCTGAGAGAAATACACCTCACTGTGTATACAACCTGTGAGTGTAATGACTTTCAACTGAACTAGTCAACCACAAGTCAAGAATACTTTATATAGTGATGAAAGTAAACTTTCAGCTTATATTCACTGGGAGATATACACGCCTCTCGGTGTATGTACACAGATATACACGGCTCTCGGTGTATGTACACAGATACACACGCTTCTCGGTGTATATACACTGCGAGGTATACACACTTCTCGGTGTATTTCTAATAATTTTCAGTAATACACTAGTAACCTGCACATTGGAGAGAGGAGCTTACGACGATGTTTCGGTCCGACTTGGAGCATTTATAGTCACTGAAACCGAAACGTCGTCGTAAGCCTCTCTCTCTCTCTCTCTCTCTCTCTCTCTCTCTCTCTCTCTCTCTCTCTCTCTCTCTCTCTCTCTCTCTCTCTCTTCTCTCTCTCTCTCTCTCTCTCTCTCTGTCTCTCTCTCTCTCTCTCTCTCTCTCTCTCTCTCTCTCTCTCTCTCTCTCTTCTCTGTCTCTGTCTCTCTTCTCTCTCTCTCTCTCTCTCTCTCTCTCTCTCTCTCTCTCTCTCTCTCTCTCTCTCTCTCTCTCTCTCTCTCTCTCTCTCTCTCTCTATCTCTCTCTCTCTATCTCTCTCTCGTGTTCCAGTCACGGTATCGTACCTTTATTTTCTTTATTTTCATTACTATTTTAATGTTACTTTTAACTTTATGTCGGGATGAGAATCTCATCATATCATCAATGGTCAGCCTCAATCTCAAACCTTCTTTCCTCTCACCTTATTTGCTCAACTTACCTTATTTGCTCAACTTCTCAGACATTAAAGTGCACCTCTCGACTCCCCATTGGTTAAAGTATGTTATGTTGACGCTTGTTCAATATTCTGTTTTATCATATCTGTGGGGTACCTTTTCCCAGTGGGAAAAAAGATGAACAACTGGTTGGGTGGGAATGGTTGGTTAAGAGAAGGACCTGCCAAGTTTGGGCCAGTAGGTGACGTGGACTTCCTCCTGTGAACGCGTGTTTAGTGTGCTCTTGCTATTGTGAAGACCTACTCTGTGAACTCGCTGTGAATCTAAACGAACGATGCCCTCTATCGAGCAACTCTACCAGCAGCTTAAGGAGGAGCTGAGGGTGGCTAGGCTTGAGAAACGGCGATTGACTGAGGAAAACAAGAGGATTCGTAGTAATCCTGTAGTGAATCCTCAGGTCAAGAAAGGAAGTTGGACTGTTACTGGGCAGCATGGAGCGAAACTGAGGATCAAGAAGACGGATGGAGAGGTAAAAATGATGAAGAACAAAGAGACTGCTGTGGAAACTTTCAACCCTCTCCGTGCTACCTGACTAATGTGAGTCGACAAGGGAGGTAAGAACATTGTGCTTGTTGGAAAAATAAACACATAAGCAGTATAATGTGATCCTTTATTGACAACGTTTCGCCCACGCAGTGGGCTTTATCGAGTCACAGACAGATCTACCTGGAAAATGAGCAACATGGAGATATATATAGGGTACAGTCAGGTGGAGAATGCTGGGTCAGGTGGAGAAAGCTGCATGTGAGTCTTAAAAGTAGTGTGATAGTTAAAAACATAGTGTGACTTAAAGGACCTGCAGTGTACCATTCTTGAGTTCTAGGTGGGATAGCGTTGAAGAAGTTTCTTGGCAATAGGTTCAGCTATGTTGTAGAAGCCGTTGTTCTGGTTGAAGTTGTTGGATATACAGATGAGTGATGATTCTAGGATTCTTCGGTATTGCGTGTTGTCTTCTCTGGCGATGAGTCTTGCGTTTCTGTAGTTGATTAAATGGTTGTGTAAATTTCGGTGTTGAACACAGGCATTTCTTAAGTCGTCAGATCTGCCTGCGTACTGGTGTTCTGAAATGCGTGTTTGTAGGTCTCTGGATGTTTCGCCAACGTATAATTTGCTGCAGCCATTACAAGGGATTGTGTATACCCCTGCCCTGCTGTGACTCGATAAAGCCCACTGCGTGGGCGAAACGTTGTCAATAAAGGATCACATTATACTGCTTATGTGTTTATTTTTCCATTGTGTCGGTATTTTATACCATTTATTTCCATTGTGCTTGTTGGGAACAGATTAGATACATGGACAGGGCTTTCTGCTTGAAGGATGGAGGATGTTGTTAGTCAGCTTGATAACATCATGAATGGTAATGGAATCAAAAATTTTATCTGCCTCAGTGCTGGAGGCAATGACATAGAAAAGCATAGAAGTGAAGATTTAGTTACAAGGTATACGACAGCGATGAACATAATTAGGAAGAAGGGAGGGAGCCCTGTTATATATGACAATTTCCCAAAAGGGGTGTTGGAAATGAATGGCTGTCCAGAGCAATTAACTGGTATTAATTGTTGGCTGGACAAACAATGTAAAGATAATACACTACCACTCATTGACAACTGGGACCACTTCTACTACAGAAATGACATGTATGCCAGGGATGGGGTTCACTTATCCAGAGCAGATGTGGGTTTTCTCGCTAGTTCAGTTAAAGGAGTTGTTAGGGCTTTAAACTAGGATTAGTTAAAGGTATGGGTTTAGGAAGGGAAAATAACGAGTGTGGAAATGCTTTGATATCATGAATCTTAAGAATAACAGTAATCAAGTAACACTAGGTATTTTTGATAACAGAAATTGTGGAAAAAACAAAGCTGTATAGGAAAAAGGTGCAGAAGAAAATACACATTAACGTATTTTATACTAACAGTCGAAGTGCCAGGAATAAAATTAATGAACTACGTTGGGTAGTGTTTGTGCGAGAAACTTTGACGTTCTTTCAATAACTGAAACGTGGTACAATTTAAAGAGACGGGACATGATTGCCGAGTGCCATATTCAAAGATGTAGATAGATGGAAATAAATGGTATAAAATACCGACACAATGGAAAAATAAACACATAAGCAGTATAATGTGATCCTTTATTGACAACGTTTCGCCCACGCAGTGGGCTTTATCGAGTCACAGACAGATCTGTCTGTGACTCGATAAAGCCCACTGCGTGGGCGAAACGTTGTCAATAAAGGATCACATTATACTGCTTATGTGTTTATTTTTCCATGTAGATAGATATAACGGGAAAGGGGGTAAAGTAGCATTATATGTACGAGAAAATATAAATTGTCACAAATCTATTACTTTTAATATTACCTGGGAGTACGAGAATAAGGATAATATGGTAAAAGTCCCTGATTTTCGTTCTGCCGATTATAATAGACTTAAGGAACATCTGTCTTATCTCGACTGGGGTAATCTAGCTAATGATTTTATTGACGATGGTCATAATTACGATAATGAATGTATCAGAGTATACATTTACCCCAGAAAGAAATTAGGTCAAATAAGAATGATCCCAAACGGATGAATAGGAGACTTAATCATCTATTAGGAGAGAAACGAAGAATTTATAGAACATCAGAAGAGGAGAGGTTAATCTTATTGATCAATATATTCATTTCAAAAGAGAAGTAAAAAAGGGGATTAGAAAGGCTAAACGCGGGGTTATGGTAAGCAGCAACCTCAAACCAAGTCAGCAATGCCTAAGCGTAAGAAATAAAGCAAATAGATTACTGGGATTTATATCAAGAAGTGTAAGCAACAGAAGTCCAGAGGTTATATTACAGCTTTATACATCATTAGTAAGGCCTCACCTAGATTACGCAGCTCAGTTCTGGTCTCCATTTTACAGAGTGGATATAAATTCGTTAGAAAACATTCAGCGACGAATGACATAGTTAATTCATAGCATTAGAAATCTTCCGTATGAAGAAAGATTGAAGACCCTTAAATTACATTCACTTGTAAGACGAAGAATGAGGGAGACATGATCGAGGTATATAAGTGGTGACCTGTTCTTACCTCAGTGGTGACCTGTTCTTAGCTCAGTGG
>WNWK01009489.1:0-76296 GCA_009830355.1 Cherax destructor
ATATCTTGTATTGACAGGACTCGAAGCAATGGCTTTAAGTTGGATAAATTCAGATTCAGAAGGGATATAAGAAAGCATTGGTTTGGTAATAGAGTTGTCGATGAGTGGAACAAACTCCCGAGTACAGTTATAGAGGCTAAAACGTTGTGTAGTTTTAAAAATAGGCTAGATAAATATATGAGTGGGTGCGGGTGGGTGTGAGTTGTACCTGACTAGTTTGTGCTACTAGGTCAGATGCCGTGCTCCTTCCTTAAGTGAATGTAACCTGACCTGGCTGGGTCGGGGCATTGGCTTAAGCCGGTGGGAGACTTGGACATGCCTCGCATGGGCCAGTAGGCCTGCTGCAGATTTAGATTAGATTTTGCCACCGAAGTGGCTAGTTTATTGTGCACCCCATATCCATCCTGTGGACGGTAGCGCAAGAGCATATGGATACACAAAAGGCCTAGGCACTAGGCCCCAAAGGGGTTAACAATTGTACATTTGGGTTTATATCTACATTTCAATTATCTGCTGCAGTGTTCCTTCTTTCTTATGTTCTTATGTTCTTAATTCGTCGACGGTGGAGAGGGAACTAAGAGTGTAACAGCAGATCTGATCATTTTGTAGCTTAAATGGTGTACAATTTTTATTCCTGTTAAATCAAGTTAAATAAATTTAAGTTTACCTCTTCTGAAGGGCTTCAATATTTAATGAGTGCTGCATCTTATGGCCAGGATAGTGTCCATTAAGGGTTGTGTATGGGCAAATTTATCAGTTTAGTAAAATAGTCATAAAAACTTAGAATCATTGAAATCCTTACCATAACTGAAGAATGACTTATCTGATCGGCTTCAAATTTTCATCATTGCTGTGGTTTCTTAAACACAAGGTTCACACTGGATGGCATAAGTCCCAATTTGCCAATGTTATTGTATAGTGATACTGATTTACATTCAATAACTATAGTGTTTCGTCGAGGCTTCAAAATATTAACTGACACATTCCACATGAGGGATGACACCCGGCAAGTTTGCGATGTTTACATGAAAATTTAAATTTTTAATGAAATTATTAAGAAAAACTGATTCAGAACAGTTATGGGAGGATGCCTTTTCTGATAGGCTTCAAACTTAGTGTTGATAGGATTTATTAAAGGAAAGCTTGGTCTTAGCACAGGTGAATATTATACCAGGGCCAGCAAGGTACAAATACACAAGTGCCATTATCATAAACATATACAAACCTACACATCTTTACCAGTCTTAATTCGTTGTGTAGGAAGAGCAGTGTCGGGTCCACTGAACACGGAGCACTTGTTCAAACACCTGTGTAGACACCAGGTCGCACTACCACTTCTATAACCACCTATATTACTGACACCACTGCCACAATAACCACCTGCATCACTACCACAACCACTTCCTTTCTTTTTTAAACCATCCTCGAGATAAAGTTATTTTCTAATGCATTAGTGCATCAGTTTCTGCAGTCTAAGTAGACACCAAAATCAAACACATAAATAACTTAGATTAATGAAATGTAAACAGCCAAATTATTTTCACGCATAATTAACAGACTACTAAATTGTGTCTGATCAAGACTAGCAGACGTGGAGGTAGCACTAACCTCTAGGAACTCCTCAAGACTCACCCCCAGTCCCTTCCACGGAGGACCTAACCCAATGCCTAGCCTCACATCACCAACATCAACCCCCACCCTTTCCCATGACAACCTGGTACCTCCCCCATCCACCCCAAGTAATGATACACACACCAACTCCACCTCTTCCTCCCCAACTCATGTCAGATGAGCAACATTTACAATACAAGACTACACAACACAAGCCAGTGCATGGTAAGGAAAAAAAAGGACAGAGCATGATACGCGAATGTAGATGGATTATCAAACAAGAGTGAAGAATTGAAACAAAGAATGGCAGAGGTAACCCCCTGATATCATAGCTATCATAGACGAAGCTGACTTAATAAAAATTATATCTGATGCCATAGTCCCAGCAGGATTTCAATATGAGAGGAAACACGGGAGGCGGAGTAATAATAGTATACCTGGAGGGGGGCTCGGGGGTCAACGCCCCATGGTCCGGTTCGTGACCAGACCTCGTGGTAGATCAGGGCTTGTTCAACCAGGCTGTTACTGCTGGCCGCACGTAAATCGACGTACGAACCACAGCCTTGGAAATCCCCCTTAAGTATTCTGGAAGACAGCTGAACAGTCTTAGACCCCTGACACTTATTGTTTTCTCTTAGCGTACTCGTGGCGCCCCTGCTTTTCATTAGGGGGATGTTGCATCGTCTGCCGAGTCTTTGTTTTCGTAGGGAATGATTTTCGTGTGCAGATTTGGACTAGTCCCTCTAGGATTTTCCAAGTGTATATCATCATGTACCTTTCTCGCTGCGTTCCAATGAGTACAACTCAAGGGACTTAACCGTTCTCAGTAATTTAGGTGTTTTATCGTACTTATACGTGCCGTGAAAGTTCTCTGTATATTCTGCAATATCGCCTGCCTTGAAAGGAGCCGTTAGTGTACAGGATTATTCCAGTCTAATATTTTAGAGTGGACCGATCCCGGAGGTATTGCAATGTGACTCACGAAATCGTAATGACACGATTGCAAACAAACCATACCACGGGTGGGGTTCGAGTCATGTTGACCGCTTTGAGGGGGACTTGAGCTAGAGTTCGTCACGGCCATGCTAGCGGGAGATTCGTCTGTAAAAACTTGCATTTGTGGACACAGTGGTGCCTATGCTAACCTTCCTATGGTGTAGAAATATACCTAGTTGGATGAATCTTATTGAAGCTAGCTGGCCTAGTGGCTTACGCGACGGTCTGGAGTTTTGAGACTCTGTGACCGCGGGTTCGAACCCCACCCGTGGTATGGTTTGTATTGCAATACCACGACGATCTAAGCACTTCGCCATTATCCCCAAAAAAAAATTAATATCGAAGATCCCATATCGTAATCATATCAGATATTAAGCTGATAAAAACAGATACTACACTGCTAATCAAACCATGGAAAGTTTGAAAAGATGAGCAGGTTAAACAAAGGGCAGGCGACTACGTAGAGAAAATAATTAACAACGGGGAAGCTTAGTATTAGTAGTAGTGGCGGTGATAACCACAGCCTAACAGTAGGAGACCTAAATATGAATAGAGTGACAAAGCAATGTTGGACACCCTAACCGAGGCAGCTATGAAGGTACATAGGGCTAAAACAACGCTACTTATCATGGGTAATTGCAACCATAAACAGAACTGGGACCTACATAGTGGACCAAAAACTTGGAGGACTAAGTTAATGGAGGTCGATAGGGAACCAAGACTCGACCCTTGCAACCACATAGTATAGGTGAGTACACGCACACAAGCAATGTTAAGAGACATTGTTCTGTGGCCCGTGGCCTGGTGGTAAAGCTCTCGCTTCACAGGCTGAGGGTCCGGGTTCGATTCTCGGCAAGGGTGGAAACATTGGATGCGTTTCCTTACACCAGTTGTCCATGTTTACCTATCAGTAAAAATGGGTACCTGTGTTAGTCGACTGGTGTGGGTCGCATCCCGGGACAAAACTGACCTAATTTGCCCGAAATGCTCTGTGTAATAAGCGGCTTTCTATAAAGTAGTATGTCATTTATGTCAACTAGGCCTATATACCTTGTACATGTACTTGTAGAAATAAAGATATAATTAGGTCCTTTAACAATAACAAACACACCAGAGATGACCAAAGCTCATTACATAGTTTTCACTTTGCTATATCACATGGTGGGCTTGTTGGGGAGGGGCATTGACTAGTGTGTGTGTTGAGGGGGGTGCAATTATCAGGGAAGGGGCCGGGCAACAAGGGACTATCTATTACCACAATAGTTTCATAGGTTAACTATACAACCCATACCTATCCTGTGATCGGTAGTCGCTCCCATACCCATCGTGTGGATGGTAGTCACCACATATCCCTCCTGTGGGCGGTAGTCACCACGTATTCCTCCTGTGGGCGGTGGTCGGCAGCATTCCAGGTGAATAGCACAGAGATACAATACACTAAGCTGTGGTGAGATTCTACCTGTGTGTGTGTGAGGGGGAGAGGCTGGGACTGGTGGCCCACTCAGCGAGCCTCTCACCCTCTCTCCTGCTCCAACAAGCCAAGTTTTACCCGTATCCAAGATTAATAATCAAATTCAAAAAGTGCAATATCACACTTTTACATCACAAACTACAAAATGGAAAGAAAAACATAATTAAAAACTAATTTGCCCCCTGCTCTGGGATCTTTTGTACTGAACCTGTTAGGTAGGACCTGTTCGCGCTCAGTTATTCAAATTCATGTATGTAACCTATGTTTTTTAAATTATAATCTAAATCACTGGCTTCAATCACCCTATTGGGCGGTTTTCTCCACATATTTGATTTTTTTATTATCAGATTGAGATGCCTTGCAGTGTGGGTGTCTTGATCAACACGACATGGTACAAGGTTAGAGCAGTGTGGCTGCCCTGATCAATATTGTACAAGGTTAGAGCAGTGTGGCTGCCCTGATCAACATTGTACAAGGTTAGATTAGCGTGGCTGCCCTGATCAACATTGTACAAGGTTAGAGCAGTGTGGCTGCCCTGATCAACATTGTACAAGGTTAGATTAGCGTGGCTGCCCTGATCAACATTGTACAAGGTTAGAGCAGTGTGGCTGCCCTGATCAACATTGTACAAGGTTAGAGCAGCGTGGCTGCCCTGATCAACATTGTACAAGGTTAGAGCAGTGTGGCTGCCCTGATCAACATTGTACAAGGTTAGAGCAGCGTGGTTGCCCTGATCAACATTGTACAAGGTTAGAGCAGTGTTGCTGCCCTGATCAACATTGTACAAGGTTAGAGCAGTGTGGCTGCCCTAATCAACATGGTACAAGGTTAGAGCAGTGTGGCTGCCCTGATCAACATTGTACAAGGTTAGAGCAGTGTGGCTGCCCTGATCAACATTGTACAAGGTTAGAGCAGTGTGGCTGCCCTGATTAACATTGTACAAGGTTAGAGCAGTATGGCTGCCCTGATCAACACTGTACAAGGTTAGAGCAGCGTGGCTGCCCTGATCAACATTGTACAAGGTTAGAGCAGCGTGGCTGCCCTGATCAACATTGTACAAGGTTAGAGCAGCGTGTTTTCCAGCTGTACACTTCAGTCATATCCTCTCTAATTCTAAGCCACGCCAGAGTGCAAATTCAGCGCCTTCAGCTTAACTTCATAAGACTCCTGATAGAGGAAATAAACGTTATCCTTCTCAATGTTTGCCAGAAGTTCTAAGTGCTCTACACCGAACAAAATAATTAAATGCGTTTGCATAAACCAACATTAATGAGAAGAACAGCGAGCACAGGAAGCAAGATAAGAGTAATTGATGACTCCACCCAGTGACAAGTGTGGGTGCTCCTGCTTGTGCAAACCCAGTTATCAGTTAGCTACACTAGTGACAAGACAAACTCAAACGTAAAGTAGTTTTCAACAAATTAAGCAATGCTGATACGTTTCCCGTTGGCCATCATGCTGTCAGACTTGAAAGTGAGAGCGTGTGGTTACCATGGCTTTATGCAGCTAAGATTGCTCCCGCCCGGCCAAATGTAAGCCAGTCGTCTGCGTTGTATTGTTACTGGCGGTTAACTATATGAAAATATAGATCAGTTTAGGTTAAGTTAATCTAATCCTGTAAATAACCGTTGTCCTAAAAATAAAAGTAGAACAGAGAGAGGGGAGTAGAGGAAGAAGATAAAAGAGGAAAGGAAAGTAGGAACAGAAAAGAGAGGAGCAAGGGAAAAGAAGAGATAAGGAAAAGAGGCGAGTAGAAAAGAAAGGAAGAGGAGGAGGTAAGAGGAATACAAGACGGGGGAAAGGACAAAATACTTCTGCAGCAGAAATATTTTTCATACTTATTTCCAAGTCTTCAAAAAACTCAAAAAAGAGTGACTAATAGCTTGTCTTTATTGAGTGAGCTGAGTGAAATCCAGAGCTCCATCATCCCCACCACTATTCATCTCTTTTAAATCAAAGCTACGCAGCCTGACACTGATTAATCCCTGCACTTGGAATTTAGATACCCTACGGCTGAATGAACACCTAAAGTACGTGTTCCAGTAGACAATGTACTAGGAGCATCTATAAATTTCTTTCACTCAACGCCTTGCATTTAAGTGGTGTTGCTTAAACGAGGTCCCTCATGATAAGAGTGCCTGTCTTTAAAGAAGCCTGAAGGGGTATTTATAAATAGGCACTCTAAAAATATAAAGTTAATAAGAAGCTATCACATTATTTAAAAGATAAAACTATATATTTGTTATTTATAAACAACAATACGGCAAGCTAATAATAACTAATCTAGGAATGGCATGACTCATAACTTAACATTCTGACTTAAAGACAATTCCTGCATTATGTATGCCAATTGTTCAAATATGCCATATTTGACCATTACTCGGGCAGAATAACTACATCTAACAGCAGCAGGAAACACGACTATGTCCAGATGACAAATGGTATGAGTAGTAGTTTTTTTGTATCGACGAGGAGCAGACTAATGCCCCTGCCATAGGTCTGTAAACGGTACAGCACTTGTACAAGCTCCGACACTCCTTCGAGAGTCACTGCTGGGTCACTACATGGAGAAGACCCGGGCCAGGACCCGTCCTGGCAAACCTACCTCAACCTGAGCACTCAAGTCATCCCAAGGGCTGAAGGGCTTCCCAATGAACAACTTTTGTAAGAAAGAAATATGAGGGAATACAGTGGCTGGTGCAAGTTCACACATTACTAACTCTTGTTAAACCGTTATGTTTACACAAATTTCCTTGGTCCAGTTTGCAATATTTATATTTCCAGTAATGAAGAATAATGAGGAATCTTACCTGGAAGGCCAACTATCCTACATATTATACAAGAAAAAATGAGACACGTAGCTTAGTCCACAGTATTTTAATTACTAGTATAAGTTTTAATGGAAACTGAAATATACACCCTTCTGAGTGTACATGTACTATTGTTCAGTGCATGTACCCCAATCTGGAGTGTGTGCGCGCGCGCGCTCGTATATGTGTATGGTATGTATATAATGTGCGTGTGTGTACTCACCTAATTGTACTCACCTAATTGTGGTTGCAGGGGTCGAGACCCAGCTCCTGGCCCCCGCCTCTTCGCTGTCCGCTACTGGATCTCTGCTCTCCCTGCTCCATGAGCTTTATCATACCTTGTCTTAAAACTATGTATGGTTCCCGCCTCCACTATATCGTTCTCTAGACTATTCCACTTCCTAACTACTCTATGGCTGAAGAAATGCTTCCTAACATCCCTTTGACTCATCTGAATCTTCAGCTTCCAGTTGTGTCCCCTTGTGTCTGTCTTCCCTCTCTGGAACATCCTGTCACTATCCTGTCACTATCTGTGTGTGTGTGTGTGTGTGTGTGTGTTTGTGTGTGTGTGTGTGTGTGTGTGTGTGTGTGTGTGTGTGTGTTGTGTTGCGCTGTGTAGCACGCTTGATGCGATTAGTGTTGCGATATGGTACAATTACCCTGAATAACATGTGTTGCGATATGGTACAATTACCCTGAATAACATGTGTTGCGATATGGTACAATTACCCTGAATAACATGTGTTGTGATATGGTATAATTACCCTGAATAACATGTGTTGTGATATGGTATAATTACCCTGAATAACATGTGTTGTGATATGGTATAATTACCCTGAATAACATGTGTTGTGATACGGTACAATTACCCTGAATAACATGTGTTGCGATATGGTACAATTACCCTGAATAACATTTGTTATACATGTTTGTACAGGAGTGGAGGGTGATGATTTTTATGACCTGACGTGTTGGAGTGTGAGCAAGGTAACATTTATGAAGGGATTCAGGGAAATCAGTTAGCCGGACTTGAGTCCTGGAGGTGGGCAGTACAGTGCCTGCACTATACTATAAAGGAGTGATGGTGATGTTGCAGTCTGTAAGGGTATCTGAACTGTGACATCAACACACTTAAGTCAAGATAGTGACTGAATGAATGACGGTGAAAGTGTTTCCTCTTTTACGTGCTCATAAATAAATTTTGCACTTTTTTGTGTTTATAGAAGACTAATCTTTTATCAGTAAAACGTCAGTTTAATTGTAACTACTATCTGGTTCACACGAGATAAATGTTCTCTCTCGAGAACATAAGAATATTTGAACATTGGTAGGCCTACTGGCCTATGCTAGACACATCTTACAACACACTACTGTCAAACTCATAGGTGATGACATCAATAACGTCACGAGACGTCACATGCCTTAAAAACCCCTCACAGTGATAAACATCTACAGATTACCACAGTCAAACATCCGCCACTTTAGTGAAAAACTAGGAAACCTGATAATCGATTCACGCCTTAACAAAGATCATTTGCTGCTCACAGGAGATTTCAACATAAATCTCCTACATGACCAAGACCCGCAGGTAACTGAATTCACAAACACTATGAGCAACTGCTTATTACTATCAACAATATCAAAACCTACAAGAATCTCTGATAATAGTACCTCGTTACTAGACCACATCTGGACTAACACAATATCTCCTCAAAAATCAGGCATAATCACAGAAAACACCACAGACCACTACCCTACCTTTCTCATAACTAACCTAGGCATTCTGCCCCAAGAAATTGCAAAGTTACCTTCAGACTACATAATGAGTCTGCTGTTAATAATTTTATATCAGCTATGACGAACATTGACTGGCTTAACGAATTGGAAACACACTCAGATATTAATGAATGCATCAAGAACTTTCTTAAAAAACACATAACCTCTATAACAGACATTGCCCGAAAAAACTAAACAGATCACAGCTAAGAGACTTAACAATCCCTGGCTAACACCCAGCATCCTTAAATCCATAAATAAGAGGCACCAATATGAAAAACAATATAGAAGGGGTCTAATAACCAGAGAACAATCCAAACGCTACTCATCAATCCTTACTAGCCTGATAAGAAGGTCCAAAAATTGTATTATGAGAACAGACTCCAGACCGTAAAAGGTGATATGAAAAAGACCTGGAAAACCCTATCTACAATTCTAGGAAATAAAAAGATATCCACGAACAATACCATCAAATTATCAAAAACAGACGAACCCCTACTCTCACCAATTGAGACAGCAAACAGACTTAATGTTTTCTTCTCCACCATAGGAAAGAATCTAGCGAGTAGGATCCCAAGCTCGAACACTCGTCCAACAGACTACCTCACCAACACCTACCCAGATACACTATTCCTAGCTCCTACCAACTCAATTGAAGTCTCACACATAATCAACAACCTTAAAAACAAAGCAGGAGACATAAACAGCTTACCACCCTTTATGTACAAAAAGCTACACATGTACTGTCACCAATTATAGCAGCATTATTCAATAAATCCATTGAATCTTCAACCTTCCCATCAATTCTCAAAATAGCTAGGGTCACCCGATCCACAAAGGAGGTGACCAAACTGACTTGAACAATTACAGACCAATCTCAAATTTACCACTGCTTTCTAAAATCTTCGAAAAATTAATTCATAAACAGATCTATTCCTACCTCGTCTCACACAATGTACTAAACCCTGTCAATTTGGATTCAGGACCAACAAGAGCACAAACGATGCTATAACACACATGTTAGAGTTAATATACACCGCACTTGAGAAGAAAGAGGTTCCGCTGGGAATCTTCATAGACCTACGCAAAGCATTTGATACAGTCGACCATGATTTATTGCTCACAAAACTAGCGCACTATGGTATTAGGGGCACCCCTCAACTACCTAAAGTCGTACCTTAGCAACAGAAGTCAGTACGTGAACACAAATGGAGAGAACTCTTCCACACAACAAATTACAGTCGGTGTCCTCAAGGTAGTGTCCTGGGGCCACTCCTATTCCTCATTTACATAAATGACCTACCGAATGCATCACAACTACTCAAACCCATTTTGTTTGCAGATGACACAACATATGTCTTCTCTCACCCTAAATCCAGTCGTACTAGCCAACACAGTTAATGCCGAATTACAGAAAATATCAACATGGATGATGACAAATAAGCTTACTCTCAATACGGACAAGACCTACTACATTCAGTTTGGAAACAAAGCTACAAATGTTCCACTTAACATAACGCTAAATGGTTCACCCATCACAAGGCTCACAGAGGGAAAATTCCTAGGAATCCACCTTGACAGTAGTCTTAAATTCCAAACACACATACAACAAATTTCCAAGAAAATCTCAAGGACAGTAGGTATATTATCTAAGATACGCTATTATGTGCCTCAACCAGCCCTCATTGCACTATATCATTCTCTTATCTACCCTTATCTCACCTATGGAATCTGTGCATGGGGCTCAACAACATTAAATCACCTTAGACCACTCATAACCCAGCAAAAGGCTGCAGTCAGGATGATAACAAATTCCCACTCTAGACAGCATACTCCACCTATATTCAGAACCTTAAAACTACTCACCATAAAAATATTCATACCTATTCATGTGCCTTCTACATACATAAAACTCTACATGCTAATATTAACCCTGCGCTCAGAATTCTCCTCAACAACTTTAATAGGTCCCATGAACATGACACAAGACACAGATCACTATTTGACATACCCGAGTCCATACTAACCAATGTAAAAATTCTATGCACATAAAGGGCCCCAAAATCTGGAATTCATTACCAGTAAATATCAAGTTAACCTTGTCGGAAAATCAATTCAAGACTCTTCTCAAAAGTCACCTACTCACCCTATACTAAATACTCATACTGTAACAAACTTCCAAACCCAATATTATTTTACTTAAGAAGATCTCATTTTGATATGTTCATCCTCCTTAACACTTGTTGCAATCTCATATCATCATATTGTCATTTAAAATCTTATAGTATCATCATTTTCTTAATTTGAAATAAAATATATACCTAGATGAAACTCTAAAAACTATTTCTAGTATTGTTATTATACTAGTATAGCATCAACATACTGTAATTTGAAATAAATTCTACAACTAGATTAAACTCAACCAATTTCTCTTGTATTGTCTTTAAATAGTATGTATAACCATTTAATAATTTAAATAATATAGAACTAGAATAAACTCAATCAATTTCTTTAGCATTAAGTACTTAGTGAATAAGTCTCTAGAATAAACTGCCCCTAATGCCATGGCATGCCAGTGGCTCTCCTTGCATTACAGTATTATAATTGTATTATATTTGTAACTACCAATAACATTGTACACTTGTAACATGCATTGAAATAAAAATTATTATTATTATTATTATTATAAAAATACTAAGCCCGCACGGGACATACAGCGCCTAGGAATGAAAAATAGGTTTAATTCATTGAAGGAAAGGGCAGCTCTAATTTCTTTGACCAAGAACCGTTCAGCAGCATAAAAGCGCCCTATAAAGATAATAAAAAGTGTAAGCTTGTCATGAACCAGACTGGGATAGTATCAACCATTATTCACTAGTTGTCACAAATAATAAAACTATTAATGCCAGTCTTCGGAGCACAATGCTTCATAATGTGTTAGTTGACATATAGGCCTTGGAGCCTCGTGCGTTCACTACATTACTGATTTATTCAGCACTGGTTGACATATAGGCCTTGAAGCCTCGTACGTTCACTACATTACTGATTTATTCAGCATTGGTTGACATATAGGCCTTGAAGCCTCGTACGTTCACTACATTACTGATTTATTCAACACTGGTTGACATATAGGCCTTGAAGCCTCGTACGTTCACTTCATTACTGATTTATTCAACATAAACATTAAAAATGTGAAATTAAAAATATTCACCACCGCCATATATGATCACTATATTTTCATCTTATTACAAAATCAATGTGTTGTTAAAGGCAGACAATAATAATAAGAGTAGACCTTGCTGAAGCTCACAAGAAAAACAAGAAGCAATATGACTGAAACTGTCATGCAGTTTTAGGTGGTCATGCACACGTCCCTCAGTGAATTAAAACTTATACCATACCATCAGTCCCAGTGTAGTTTGTAGCGTCGAAATTACATAGTGAGCAGAGTTGAAGACGTGAGTGTGGCACTGAATATCATGTAGAACACAGAGTATTCCTGGTAACACACTGTCTTACTACCCTCCCTCACACCAGAGTAGTGCTGGTAACACACTGCTCACTACCCTCCCTCACACCAGAGTATTGCTGGTAACACACTGTCTCACTACCCTCCCTCACACCAGAGTATTGCTGGTAACACACTGTCTCACTACCCTCCCTCACACCAGAGTATTGCTGGTAACACACTGCTCACTACCCTCCCTCACACCAGAGTAGTGCTGGTAACACACTGTCTCACTACCCTCCCTCACACCAGAGTATTGCTGGTAACACACTGTTTCACTACCCTCCCTCACACCAGAGTAGTGCTGGTAACACACTGTCTCACTACCCTCCCTCACACCAGAGTAGTGCTGGTAACACACTGCTCACTACCCTCCCTCACACCAGAGTATTGCTGGTAACACACTGTCTCACTACCCTCCCTCACACCAGAGTAGTGCTGGTAACACACTGTCTCACTACCCTCCCTCACACCAGAGTATTGCTGGTAACACACTGTCTCACTACCCTCCCTCACACCACAGTAGTGCTGGTCACACACTGTCTCTCACTACCCTCCCTCACACCACAGTAGTGCTGGTCACACACTGTCTCTCACTACCCTCCCAATGCCACCGTGCCACCGTGCACGATGGCACGGTGGCTAGCGCTCTTGCTTCACGCACGGAGGGCCCGGGTTCAATTTCCGGCGGGGCCGAAACATTTCGAAGTGTTTCGTTACACACACATACATACATACAACAGGCCTAGTGTCTAATCGACATGTGCCTAGGACAAAATGGTAACTAACTACCCTCCCTCACACCACAGTAGTGCTGGTAACACACTGTCTCTCACTACCCTCCCTCACACCACAGAGTAGTGCTGGTCACACACTGTCTCTCACTACCTCCCTCACACCACAGTAGTGCTGGTCACACACTGTCTCTCACTACCCTCCCTCACACCAGAGTAGTGCTGGTCACACACTGTCTCACTACCCTCCCTCACACCACAGAGTAGTGCTGGTCACACACTGTCTCTCACTACCCTCCCTCACACCACAGAGTAGTGCTGGTAACACACTGTCTCTCACTACCCTCCCTCACACCACAGAGTAGTGCTGGTAACACACTGTCTCTCACTACCCTCCCTCACACCACAGAGTAATGCTGGTCACACACTGTCTCTCACTACCCTCCCTCACACCACAGAGTAGTGCTGGTAACACACTGTCTCACTACACTCCCTCACACCACAGAGTAGTGCTGGTCACACACTGTCTTTCACTACCTTCCCTCACACCACAGAGTAGTGCTGGTAACACACTGTCTCACTACCCTCCCTCACACCACAGAGTAGTGCTGGTCACACACTGTCTCTCACTACCCTCCCTCACACCACAGAGTAGTGCTGGTCACACACTGTCTCTCACTACCCTCCCTCACACCACAGAGTAGTGCTGGCCACACACTGTCTCTCACTACCCTCCCTCACACCACAGAGTAGTGCTGGTCACACACTGTCTCTCACTACCCTCCCTCACACCACAGAGTAGTGCTGGTCACACACTGTCTCTCACTACCCTCCCTCACACCACAGAGTAGTGCTGGCCACACACTGTCTCTCACTACCCTCCCTCACACCACAGAGTAATGCTGGTCACACACTGTCTCTCACTACCCTCCCTCACACCACAGAGTAGTGCTGGTCACACACTGTCTCTCACTACCCTCCCTCACACCACAGAGTAGTGCTGGTCACACACTGTCTCTCACTACCCTCCCTCACCTCACCTCACACACGAATTACTCACTTGTTCTCAAAATTTTCCTACTACTTCGTTCACCCCCATATATGTATATATATATAATCACAATTTACCGTAGAACACCTACTTTTCTTTTTATATTAATTTAGCAGAAACTAGGAGGCTTGCATTTAAAGGTAAATACTGTAAATACTATGTTTTACAAAAGGGAATAAATAATTTTTCCATGAACATTGTTTTGAGAAGATGGGATGTGTGACACATGATGTCATCTCTACTCCCAGAGACTTCAACGCATCCTTGGAGCACACTACTCATGCCAAATATTAACATTTAATAACCTGATTATGTCCTAAAATCTGTCAAAAAAGAAACACCTTGAGCTCAGTGTGTTATTCTCAGAGAAAACTTTCCACTAGGATTCACGGCTTGTCACACATTATTATTAAATAGTTGCCGGATATGAGCAACCTAGTAATTGTAACGGATATAATGAGACTTGCTGTTTGCGAACCTAGAATACAAACATATAATAAGAATTTAAATGGAAAAAGAAAAATAATTATATAATATTTTGAGCGAAAGGAGCGTTCATGGCCTTAGTGGTTCAATCCACAACTTTCACTCAGCTTCTCTAGACTCAGGCAACACAACCTTCAGCAATAGTTGGCTAACTAAGTAGCAATTAAAGTCGAGAGTCTTATTAGCTCTGTAGTAATACTAGCCTTTATGGCCTCGGAATCTAGGCCACTATATACCTTGATGTACTCACAGTGGTGGCAGCTTCGCACTTTAATTAATTAAAAAATTATGTGCAGTCCAAGTGACAGAATGCATGTATATATAAATATATTTAGAAGAAACCGTAATAAAACGAGTGACTTTTGTGGTTATATATATATATATATATATATATATATATATATATATATATATATATATATATATAAATATATTTAATATTACATTTAATCAATCTGATATATATATATATATATATATATATATATATATATATATATATATATATATATATATATATATAATATAATCAGATTGATTAAATGTAATATTAAATATATTTAAGTTGACCAATAATATATATATAGCAGAATTTAGCTAAAAAATCGTGTTAGTTTTAGGGAGGTTAGGTAAGGTTTCTAAGTGCCCAAATAAACTTGCTCACTTACTAGCAATATGGAACACAATCTCAAAAAGAAAACTTATATTTTTTACCACTAAACAAATTTTCATAATTGGGTGGCAATCTCCTCCATAAAAACCGTTCAATCATTTAGTCAAGATTTCAGATATGTTATCATTAAGAAGGAGATGTTTTGCCATATCCTGTAATGTTTGCATTGATTATAATAATAATAATAATAATAATAATAATAATAATAATAATAATAATAATAATAATAATAATAATGCAATGTTTGCATGGAAATGTCTCTGAAAGGTTGGATGTTTGGACAATCTAAAATATAATGTTCCAGTGTATGGTCCTGTCTCTGTCCACACTGCATTTTATGTTATTAACGTCTCCATACAAATCAGAGATACTTATAGCAGTAACAACATCTTGCAATCTGCTCACCATCTTACTTTCTGCACAGATATGTTTAACTTGACACGTTTCATTATGATGGATAATGGATGTGGAAATTTATTGAGTCCAAGTAATTCCACTGACCGGATTCGTTTGTAAATAAGTGATCCACCGACCGGATTCGTTTGTGAAAAGGCTGATGCAGTCGCCGAAGCCCTTAACACCCACGCAAACAAGGACACCAGCTGTAGATAGCTATACTGATTAATAATTAATATCTTTATTTACTACAAGTACATGTACAAGGTATACAGGCCTAGCTGACATCAATGACATACTACTATATAGAAAGCTGCTTGTTATGCAAAGCATTTCGGGCAAATTAGATCAGTTTTGTCCCAGGATGCGACCCACACCAGTCGACTAACACCCAGGTACCCATTTTACTGATGGGTGAACATAGACAGCTGGTGTAAAGAAACACGTCCAATGTTTCCACCCCTTCGCCAGGAATCGAACCCAGACACTCAGCCTGTGAAGCGAGAGCTTTTGCCACCAGGTAGATTTACACAATAAGTGTCAGGGGCCCAAGACTGTTCAACTGCCTCCCAGCATACATCAGGGAATTACCAACAAACCCCTGGCTGTCTTCAAGCAGGCACTGGACAGGCACCTAAAGTCGGTACCTGACCAGCCGGGCTGTGGTTCGTACGTTGGACTGCGTGCGGCCAGCAGTAACAGCCTGGTTGATCAGGCTCTGATCCAAAATTAGGCCTGGTCACAGACTGGGCCGCAGGGGCGTTGACCCCTGGAACTCTCTCCAGGTATACTTCAGGTATACACCTTTAGTAGATCTTAGGTAAATTTAAATTGGTAGTAAATAAACAAACAAACCAACAAACAAAACAATTTTTTCATTTCATTGCAATTTTACATAGATAATATTAGAATTAATATTGTAGCCTTAAACCATAATATTTGGTAGGATTAGGCTGTATCAAGTAAAAGGACTAGATAAATTGAGACAGCTAGCATCCACAGGCAAGTCAAAATTTGGGCTTGCAGACGTTAGCACATTCTTGTCGGACATACACTGGTGGCTGCAACAAGGCCTTAGGAGCTAGAGCTCAGAGCCACGTGTCTTCAAAATACCTGCCTGGGTAAGATAATCCTTAGCATTTTTCTCAGTGTTAGTTGGCCAACAATATTCAGGGAAACGTCGGGAATTTGAGCTTAGGGTTACGACGTGGGCAATCTACCAACAATCAGGTGATTTGTGGCTAAGATTGTTGAGTAATTGTCCATTGAATATAGTCCAGAAGGTAGTAGCTCCTCACATATATTAGTCAGGAAAACCTCCAAGAATTACAGGTTTTTCCTAAGTTGTAGGAGTTGCTAATACATCTGAATACTTGCTGGAATACGTCCTTCACTGCACGTGGTGTCCTAAAGAGAGGCCAGATAAATATAGATTGCTTGGGTAGAATCAGGGGAGTTATAGTTAGTATAGTCTACACAACCAAGTAAGTTTGTCCAATTTGTGCATTCAGATGAGATTTTCCTGCAAGTTAGTTTAATTCTCATATGGAAATGCTGCCTAAGAGCCACTTGTGAGACTAGGACGCTTGGATTCTTGGGGTACCTGTGTCAGCAGTATATGCCAGAATGAGCAGCTCACAAAGGGTCAAATAAGACATTTCCAAAATGGATCTGCTACTTCATATTTGTACTGTTCTACTTTCTTCAGGCTCATTTGGTAGTTTCTTTCTAATACTATTCCGTAAATTTCTGTTAAACAAAAAACAAAATTATACTCTACATGTTGGGTGGCATCCTGGGGGGACAGCATTAACCTAAGTTGCCCTAAGGTTCCACATGCCCTGGTGGCTAAAGCTCTTGCTTCACACGGTGAGTGTCCGGGTTCGATTCCCAGCGAGGGTAGAAACAATGGTCGTGTTTCTTCACACTGGTTGTCTATGTTCACCATCAGTAAAATTGGTACCTGGGTGTTAGTCTAGTGTGGGTCGCATCCTGGGACAAAAACCTGACCTAATTTGCCCGAAATGCTCTGCATAACAAGCGGCTTTCTATATAGTAGTATGACATTGATGTTAGCTAGGACTGTATACCTGGTACATGTACTTGTAGAAATAAAGATATATTATTAATATTAAATGCTTTGCATAACTAGGGACTTTTTATATAGTACGTCAGTGATGTCAGTTAACCTGTATTAGTCGTATCATGTACGTTTACAAATAAAGATTCTTCTGATTATTATTATTATTATTATTATTAGTTTTATTGTTTTTATTGTTATATTTTCCTGGGCTCCAGGGAGCAGGGCTCAATAAAACATAAGTTTTAGTGGCACAAATAACCCCAACAAGACACAACATCAAGAAGTACAGGTTTAGAACTTCTGCGTCAGCCTTCGGGTAATATCTACTACATTATTTTGTACCGCATAAAGAAATAAAAAAATATTTGTACATGGAGAAGCTGGGTTCGAAACTGCGTAAGTTGTCAATGGCTCTTATAAACCCAACAAGAAGAAAGTTTGTATAAAAATAGAAATAACATTAAAATGGACTTCTGCGCCAGCCTTTGTCGAGTGTGGACGTCTCTGTAGACTGAGTATCGGTGACAAATTTCTCGTGTTCTCACTGGACACTTGTCCTCATCTGCTTTGCCCGCCGGGAACATTACAGGAGGGGCACCTCTCATCAGATTAATTTTAACCAGCTCCATTTTTCCGTTCTGCAGATAATTTTTTAACGGTTTCGGTGGGAAGCCGGTTACTGAACGTAGGTGCGGGTGTGGGCGTCCTGTTCTGCAGATAATTTTTTTAACGGTTTCGGTGGGAAGCCGGTTACTGAACGTAGGTGCGGATGTGGGCGTCCTGCTCTGCTTGTGAAATTGAAATTGAAATGTTAATTTCTCTGTAAAGATTACAATGTAGGGTTTACATATTATAAAAATATTAATTACAATTTATGGTTTACATATTATAAAATATTAATTACAAAGAAGGCCTTTAGTATGCCTAGGCATTTCGGGTAGACTAATATTATTTCTTACTCTACATTGACACAGGTTATGGAGCATACTGATTTTAAAGTTAGGTAACTGTAGTGATTAAATAGATTTACAATAGTGAGGTAGTTCAGAACATTTAAGAATATAACACTTTGTAAAATTAGTAATGAGAATAGTTTTGTCTTGGCATGATACACAGTTTCTATTAAAGCTCCTATATTGGAGTATCTCAGGCAAACTTAGGACTAGCTTAAGATTTATTAGGCAATAGCTATATTCGGAATTTTATGTTTACAGTCATTAGGGTGAGCTGCAGTCAGAATGATAACAAATTCCCACTCTAGACAGCATACTCCACCAATATTCAAAAGCCTAAAACTACTCACCATAAAGAACATTCACACTTATTCTTGTGCCTACTACATACATAGAACTCTACATTCTAATATAAACCCTCCGCTCAAAATTCTCACCAACTTTAATGGGACCCATGACCATAACACAAGATACAGATCACTTTTTGATGTACCCCGTGTCCACATCAACCTATGTAAGAATTCTATGCACATAAAGGGCCCCAGAATATGGAACTCATTACCAGGAAATGCTAAAATAACCTTGTCTGAAAATCAATTTAAGACTCTTCTCAAAAACCACCTACTCACCCTAAACTAAATACTCATACTGTAAATTACTCTCAAAATGCTCAGTGTTATTTTCATTAAGATAATTTAATTTTTACTATTATGTTCCATCCTACTAAACACTTGTTACAATGTCTATCATAATTTTGTAATGAACAATGTATTATCATCATATCATAATTTGAACGATCTACCAATACAAACTCACTCAATTACTCCAATATTATGTTCATAGTCTATAAGCCATTAGATTAAGCTGCCCCTAATGCCAAGGCATGCCAGAAGCTCTCCTTGCACCTCAATTTATGATTGTAATGTAAACCCATGTACACCAGCAAAGAAATAAATTTTTATTTGTTTTGTATTTGTATAATTAGGGGGGGGGACGTCCACCTGGTTTATTTGAGAACTTCTAGTTTCTGTTCCTGTTTACAAAAGCGCTCCTGTTCCATGACTTTGGTGGTCAATATCTACCACATTATTTCATATCGCATAAAAATAAAAAATAAAATTTATATATGTACATCGAGAAGCTGGGTTCAATTCTGCTTAAGCTGTCAGTGGCCCTTAGAAACCCAACAAGAAGAAGACCTGTATAGAAATATACGTAAATAACATTAAATGTTAAGAGTGCAGTACGTTTATTTAGGTACAGGTACACATAAGTACAATTATCATACATAGTTTAACATGTGTGTAAATTACCCACCAGAATAACCCATGCATCTCATTGTTAATGATATCTGAAATCTTGACTGTGCCTAACAATGTTTTATTACATGTAAATTACATTATCCTTGTACAGCATAAAAACAAATAAAAATTTGAATTTGATCGCTTTAGTGGTAATAAGATACTTATATGGTTTTGAGATTGTAACTCTATACTGTATTGTGTTCATTAGCTATATGAAGAAATTGTAATATGTGAAATGACTTTAATATATTGTTATGTTAGTGATTGACTATGCTTGCTGGGATCTCATAAAGACCTATTGTGACCTTGTAATCCTTTTTTTTTTGTGCTTTCACAGGATGAGCATGGGGTGCACAATAAGCTAGCCACTCAGATGGGACTACTGACAAATATTTATTTCAAAATTACTTTACCAGACTCATAATACTCTGAAAGCCAGTAAGATTATATAGCATTTCAGGTAACAACTTGTGTCTGAAAAATACCCCTCCAGGTTAACCATAAATGATTTTATATAGTTATTACAATAAACATGTAATTGTTACAAGCATAAATCTGTGGTTAATTTAAGGTTAAGATTTACGACTACTACTTACTTGGTAGAACTTTGGCATTAATTTGCATTTTACAGTAAAAGTATGTGACTGCTACTCAGTGGATTTCAGCTATTAATTATAGTTTGAATTATACAGCATAAAGTTTATTTTACAGTTGAGATAATTATTATTTTGTGCAAATGGTAAAAACCGTAATCTAACTTAATAAAACCCTCCTAACCTATCCTAAAGTAATGTGACATAGCTTTACTCCACCATTGGTACCAGCACATCTTTGTTTATATTCAGCTGAGCCAATATTTATAACTCTGTAATAATATGACTTGTTGTAATTCATACAACAATTTACCAACACTTTTTTTCCCATAGGAACTGACAAACAATGTGCTGTGAAGATCCATTTGGAGGTTTTTAGTACATACCTCATCCACCTCTAGTAGAGTAAATATCAAATAAGACTTTACAAGTGCTTTAAATCATGGAAGCAAATGCAGTTTTTGAAACCGAAGATCAAATCAAATTGATAATAGCCTGTGGCCAAGGACATATATGGAATGTTGAAGATGTGAAAATGGCATGGACCAAATACAGAATTATTGGTTGTCTTATTGGATCTTTGCCAAGGAACCCTCACCAATCTTCTATGATGGGCCTTCCTCTGAAACTTATGCCAGAGGAAGTTACTTTATTACTGGAGAAAAGGTTTGCAAAACCTGTTACATACCCAGAAATGATTGAAGAATCATCCAGTAAAATAAAGGATACATTTACAGAGCATAGACAAAAGTGTTATCAGGAACAAATTATGGCAGCTCTTCAGCAACGTAAACAAGAAATTGAAAACATTGCAGACACAATTCTTGAAGGAAAACGCAAGAAATTTGAACTGAGGAAAAAAAATAAACAAGGATCTGCACAAAATTATAATTTTTTACTCACAAAAGAGAAAGTTATTGAGGAAGAAATTCGAAAAATCCAGACATTACCAGAGCATTTACAAGTTATAGAGGTATTTTCAGAAAATCCTATGATAGACATGTTGAAATCTGATGTGGCAAAGTGGTCATTTCCCACAAATAATATGGAAAAGCTGAGATATGCAGTGTTCAAAGACCTTTGGGAACAGAATTATTATCTAACAACAGGGGTCAAATTTGGGGGTGATTTTCTAGTGTACCCAGGAGACCCTCACTTGTTTCATGCAACATTTATTGTCAAATGTGTAATGGATGTGCAGTGTGTGGATCAGTGTGATCTAGTGTCTTGGTCTCGTATTGGTACTGCTACCAAGAAAACCCTTGTCTTAGCTACTTTTGATCAATCTGAGCAAGTATCTTATAAATCTTATCAGTGGGTAGAGAATGAAGCTAATTGATACATAAATTTACTAGTACTGTATATACCTTACAGTATATATAGTACATATTCTATTTAGTAAAGTTGAAGGTCATTTTTTTAAATTTATGTTTGGAAATGTTTGTTAAATTTCCTAAAAGCATTTTTGAAACAAAAAATTGTCATGCAGTATATAGTTCAAGTCAGCGCCTATTTGGATTAGATGTTTTGTAAAAAAAAATTGATTTTAGATTAAAAGCAAAATAATTAAATGAATTTTTAGTTTTATTGGAAAGGTATAACCTTTAAGGCCACACACCTTCACCCACACCATTCCAACCAGCAAACTCCACCCACACAACTCTCCCATGATCACACACCTTCACCCACCATTCCAACCAGCAACCTCCACCCACACAACTCCCCCACGACCACACAACTTCACCCACACCATTCCAACTAGCAACCTCCACCCACACAACTTCCCCCATGGCCACACCTTCACCCACAGAATTCCAACTAGTAACCTCCACCCACACAACTTCCTCATGGCCACATATCACCCACACCATACCAACCAACCACCTACCTCTACATGACTCACCCTTCCAATTTTCCCCCGTGGCACATGCCTGCACCTACACCATTTCCGCCACCATCAACACCGGGCCACCGTGACGGCCACCTACACATTCGCCATCACACTGCCTCGTTGCTTCCAGACTCAGCCTGATCAGCTGGCCTGGTCAAGGACTACGCTGTGGGGGCGTTGACCCTCAAAACGGTCTCTTAAGTGGGTAGATATCCATCCACTGCCCAGCATTCTTCACTTCCCAACACCAGCTTCCAGCTCCTGCCTCTGCCCCTCCACCAGTCTTCACCTTCCACTACAGCAGTCCCCCCAATCCCTCACCCTCACACTGAACCCATAAGTTCAACCACTATAACCCCTTCAGTGTACACCCCAACCATTCTAACCTCTCCTTTATAAATAATATAAAGGCACAATACTGTGACTGGAACAATACACAAATAACCCATATATGTATAGGAGAATGAAACTCATGATGACATTTTGGTCTGATGTGTGACTAGTTAATGGTCTGAGTTGGATGAAATGTCGTCATAAGTTCACTCTCCTTTATAACTCCCATACAGTTGCAACTAGTAGGACAACCAAATAATAAAATTTCCATCTGCTAGCAGAGATGTGGGGGCAGGATCTTTAATGCACCTCACCACATCAACCTCCAATTACAATATTATCATTGTTTTTTTACAATTTTGAGATCTATAAAAAATTTGGTTAGCCATTTTGGGGGGTATAATGAACATAATTTATTTTTCCCATATGTTCTTCAGTTTGGTTTAAATTAGTACTTTTATACACGCTGTTTTCAGGAATGTAACTTACTGTGTTATCCGACAGTCTACTGTATTTTCCACTATAAATAAGGAATTTCACTAATCCTCTCCAGGTGCTGAATGAGTGGGTCTGTTTCCTATTTTTTTAATTCTGAAGGATTAATGCTTATGTCAGTTACATGATCTTTATGGCCTTCAAAGGTCATGAAAAAATTCTGCATTCTCCATTCTGCTTTTGTTTAGTAGACTGCTGAACATTGATTCATATTGGTCTATAGAATTTTGTTCATTTCTTTTTCATTGTATGAACTTCCAGTGATTAATGATCCCAAAGTGGAACTTCTCCTTTCTTAACATGTTGGACCATGTTTGGAAAATATAGTTGCCACCAGTGGAGTGCCTGCACTTTTGTATGAGTTGTTTTCCCTACTCAGTGGATTGACTCATACAGGTTTAACTTTTTTTTAACCCTGTAATGTATATGTACTGTAATGGACATTGTGACTATAATAACCACATTGATGCTGCCCTTTTTTTTTTTGTTGTGGATTTTACCTGGAGAGGGTTTTGGGGATCAACACCCAGGCCTTGTGGTGGAGCAGAGCCTGATCAACCAGGCTGTTATTGTTGGCCACATGCAAACTGACATACGAATCTGGTGCCCGTCCACAGCCTTCTTGAAAACAGCCATGGGGTCTATTGGTAATCCCCCTTATGTATGCTGGGAGGCAGTTGAACAGTCTTGGGCCCTGACACTTGTTGTGTTGTCTCTTAGTGTACTTCCCGCTTTTCATGGGGGGATGTTGCATCTCCTGCCCAGTCTTTTGCTTTCATAGGGAGTGATTTTTGTGTGCAGATTTGGGACTAGTCCATCCTTCCTGTCCCTAAATCGATCCTGATAACTTTCTATTTCCCCCAGGCTTATGTATATGAAAACAGTTTACTTCGTGGTTTCTTCTCTCGATCCCCTCAAGGGGGAGTCCCTTGATGCCGGTGAGTGAAGGGCTCTTGATCTAAGTAACTAGACATCCTTCCTTGCCTTCTGGCTCGGTTGTCACATTTAGGAACTGGGGTTCGATCCCTGGTACAAGTGGAAATGGGGATGTTTCCTTACACCTGCTGCACCTGTTTACCTAGCAGTAAGTAGGTACCTTGGCGGCAGCTGGCTGTTGTGGGTCGCATTCTAGGGAAGAACATTAAAATACCCTAGTGGAAATAATAGACCATTCTCAATGACTTCCTGACTCTACTGAATTATCCTGGATTGATAATCCCAACCAAATATTCCCATTAACCAGGCGCTATGTGACCCCCAACTGGCTTAGCTCTTCTCCCTGGTTTTAAAATTATTTTCCCAATGATTACAAGAGATGTGCTGTTAGGTTAGGTTAGGTAAGGTTTGTCGGGAAATAGGACAAGTGTTTCCTGATACGGCTCTTAGTCATACGATGACCTGCAGCTAGAGCTTTTGGTCATCTGACAGAGGCCTTTCACTGGCTTACCCCTCCACCCCTTTAAAAATTATGGTTATGATTATAAAGAATACTTCTTAGATGTACTGTAATGTGTGTATGATAGTTCAAAGTAAAGAGTGCAGGACAATAATACTGAATGACTTCCTGTTGGATAAACACACAGACCGGGTAAGTCCGGGTAAGATAAGTTGCTTCATATCCTAGTTTACAGGGTTTTAATATGCTTGTGGTAGTTTTATTGTATTTTTCTGCTCTTTTGGATGACCAGGAGGGCATGTTTAAGCCAAATATGCAGTAATATAATATTAATAATTTATTTCAATTCATTATACATGAATAACAAATAGAAGGGGACATATTTCCATTGGGGTTCTTGAGAGAGATGAGGATGCTACCACATCACACTAAGCAAAATATAGCATATAAAATTTATATTAATTTCGCTTGTATTTGCATTTTGCTACCATTGTACATTTCCTGCTGGTGGTGCACAGTTACATTAGCAGTACAACAAATCTCACCCTTCCTGCAGCTCATCCCTACAAGTGAACCCTAGCTCAGTGGTGAACTCTCAGCTCATTACACACGTCCTACAACTGATTTCAATTCCCAGGCACGGTGAGTGTCGGTTGACTGTTGTAGGTTACATTGTGTCAGTTGACTGTTGTGGGTTACAGTGTAAGTTGACTGTTGTGGGTTACATTGTGTCAGTTGACTGTTGTGGGTTACATTGTGTCAGTTGACTGTTGTGGGTTACAATGTGTCAGTTGACTGTTGTGGGTTACACTGTGTCAGTTGACTGTTGTGGGTTACATTGTGTCAGTTGACTGTTGTGGGTTACATTGTGTCAGTTGACTGTTGTGGGTTACAATGTGTCAGTTGACTGTTGTGGGTTACACTGTGTCAGTTGACTGTTGTGGGTTACATTGTGTCAGTTGACTGTTGTGGGTTACATTGTATCAGTTAACTGTTGTGGGTTACATTGTGTCAGTTGACTGTTGTGGGTTACAGTGTAAGTTGACTTTTGTGGGCTACATTGTATCATTTGACTGTTGTGGGTTACAGTATAATTTGACTGTTGTGGGTTACATTGTGTCAGTTGACTGTTGTAGGTTACATTGTGTCAGTTGACTGTTGTAGGTTACATTGTGTCAGTTGACTGTTGTGGGTTACATTGTGTCAGTTGACTGTTGTGGGTTACATTGTGTCAGTTGACTGTTGTGGGTTACATTGTGTCAGTTGACTGTTGTGGGTTACATTGTGTCAGTTGACTGTTGTGGATTACATGTGTTAATTTACTGTTATGGGTTACATTGTGTCAGTTGGCTGTTGTGGATTACATTGTGTCAGTTGACTGTTGTGGGTTACATTGTATCAGTTGACTGTTGTGGATGACATTGTGTCAGTTGACTGTTGTGGGTTACATTGTGTCAGTTGACTGTTGTGGGTTACAGTGTAAGTTGACTGTTGTGGGTTACATTGTGTCAGTTGACTGTTGTGGGTTACATTGTGTCAGTTGACTGTTGTGGGTTACATTGTGTCAGTTGACTGTTGTGGGTTACATTGTGTCAGTTGACTGTTGTGGGTTACATTGTGTCAGTTGACTGTTGTGGGTTACATTGTGTCAGTTGACTGTTGTGGGTTACATTGTGTCAGTTGACTGTTGTGGGTTACTTTGTGTCAGTTGACTGTTGTGGGTTACATTGTGTCAGTTGACTGTTGTGGGTTACATTGTGTCACTTGAGTGTTGTGGGTTACATTGTGTCAGTTGACTGTTGTGGGTTACATTGTGTCAGTTGACTGTTGTGGGTTACATTGTGTCAGTTGACTGTTGTGGGTTACATTGTGTCAGTTGACTGTTGTGGGTTACATTGTGTCAGTTGACTGTTGTGGGTTACATTGTGTCAGTTGACTGTTGTGGGTTACATTGTGTCAGTTGACTGTTGTGGGTTACATTGTGTCAGTTGACTGTTGTGGGTTACATTGTGTCAGTTGACTGTTGTGGGTTACATTGTGTCAGTTGACTGTTGTGGGTTACATTGTGTCAGTTGACTGTTGTGGGTTACATTGTGTCAGTTGACTGT
Source organism: Cherax destructor (assembly GCA_009830355.1). Classification (NCBI taxonomy): domain Eukaryota; kingdom Metazoa; phylum Arthropoda; class Malacostraca; order Decapoda; family Parastacidae; genus Cherax; species Cherax destructor. The sequence goes on from WNWK01009489.1 coordinate 26,669, forward strand.
TGTGGGTTACTTTGTGTCAGTTGACTGTTGTGGGTTACATTGTGTCAGTTGACTGTTGTGGGTTACATTGTGTCACTTGAGTGTTGTGGGTTACATTGTGTCAGTTGACTGTTGTGGGTTACATTGTGTCAGTTGACTGTTGTGGGTTACATTGTGTCAGTTGACTGTTGTGGGTTACATTGTGTCAGTTGACTGTTGTGGGTTACATTGTGTCAGTTGACTGTTGTGGGTTACATTGTGTCAGTTGACTGTTGTGGGTTACATTGTGTCAGTTGACTGTTGTGGGTTACATTGTGTCAGTTGACTGTTGTGGGTTACATTGTGTCAGTTGACTGTTGTGGGTTACATTGTGTCAGTTGACTGTTGTGGGTTACATTGTGTCAGTTGACTGTTGTGGGTTACATTGTGTCAGTTGACTGTTGTGGGTTACATTGTGTCAGTTGACTGTTGTGGGTTACATTGTGTCAGTTGACTGTTGTGGGTTACAATCTGGGAAGAAATTGCATTGTCAATGTAAAAAACAAAAGTTTAGTGTGAAGGTTTATTATAAACCTCATATTCATAGACTTCTTGGAAGTGCGTACTTAAGTGTTTGGGAATATTAATAATTGTAAGTTTACTTAGGCACAGCCACACACAAGTACAATTATCATACATAGTGCAACTGACCTAAGAGTAAGTTTATTCATAACCCAAAAAAGTCAAAGACTTAATCCATTTGGGTAAATAATATCATAATGCCACGTACCTAAGGATCAGATAAGAGGATAAATACAAAGGAATGTCCCTAAGTGAAGGAAAAGTTTGTAAGAGAGAGAGAGACTGCAATATATTTCAAGGCACTAGATTTTCTTGGAAGATATTACCTACGTCATTATTTTCTACGTCATTATTTCTAATTTTTGCGTTTATTGGCTTGCTACGGAAGGTAAAATCTTTATGTGATATACTCCATTAATCATAATTTGGTCTTTTTTTATTTAACAATGTGTGTAATATGAAGTGTTGGCATGAGAAGAAAGTCTTTGTTAAATAGTAGGAAAAGTACAGCAGAGTTTAAGTGAGGCAGTGTAAGTGATCGCTTGTGGTACTATCATATAAGAGCCATCCTGCAGCTGGTAAGACGTTTCTCCCTCCCTCATCCGCTAGATAACACCTCAACCACACACACCTGCTTCATACGTATTAATTTTATCTCCAGAGTGAGTCAAAAATAGGTAATAAAGCTATTGTAGTGAGTGTGTGCTGGGAGCAGTGTTGGGTAAGATCTCTGGAAGGCCTCCCAAGACCTCTTTATTTATAGCTTGCTTGTTCTCATCTCTTTATAATACATTCTCAGGGGAGTCTAGGGCATACACATGCAGATTTTTCTTGTATAAAAGAAATGTTAGCTAAATTCTTGTGCATATTCGTTGAGGTGTAAGTGAAATGGAAAATTAGTTCACGTTCGTCTGTCATACTCGCCGAATTGTGCTCCCCTGGTTGTGTTTGTGGGGGTCGAGGCTCAGCTCCTGGCCCCGCCTTCTATTAATGAAACTGAAATGACTGAACAGCCTCTCTTATACTTAACGGCTTCATTATAGTTAATAGCTGTATTATAGTTAACTGCTTCATTATAGTTAACTGCTTCATTATAGTTAACTGCTTCATTATACTTAACTGCTGTTTTATAGTTAACTGCTGCTTTCTAGTTAACTGCTTCGTTATAGAGAACTGTTGCTTTATAGTTAACCTGCTTCATTATAGTTAACTGCTTCATTATAGTTAACTGCTTCATTATAGTTAACTGCTTCATTATAGTTAACTGCTTCATTATAGTTAACTGCTTCATTATAGTTAACTGCTTCATTATAGTTAACTGCTTCATTATAGTTAACTGCTTCATTATAGTTAACTGCTTCATTATAGTTAACTGCTTCATTATAGTTAACTGCTTCATTATAGTTAACTGCTGCTATATAGTTAACTGCTTCATTATGTTTAATTTATATATTTGATAATCTCATTAAAATATTTGTTCAGATTTTTAACCCGGAAGGTTAAAAATTATAATTGACCTAATGGAAATAAGTCTCTTGACTTTTGGGTCAACCTGGTGGGTAATTTACACACGTCACTATGTATGGTAATTGTACTTATGTCTACCTGTACCTATATAAACTTCTTAACCCACAACATTATAATTGTCTTGTAATATTTAACTCCATTATTATTAACAGCTTCATTATAGCCAACTGCCTTGTTATTACTAACAGATTCACTGCTAACAGCCTCATTATAGATAACAGCCAGGTTATGTATGGGACTTTGTAACTAAAGGTGGAAGGATTGCAAAATCCCTCAATTATAGTTTAAAAGCATTGCTATAATTAAAAGCCTTGTTGTAGTTAACAACCTTGTTATAGTTAATAGCCTTGTTATAGTGAATAGCCTTGTTTTAGTTAACAGGCTCATTACAATTAACAGGCTCAATATAATTAAAAGCCTTGTTGTAGTTAACAACTTAGTTATATTTAATAACCTTGTTTTAGTTAACAGGCTTGATATAATTAAAAGCCTTGATAACAGCCTTGTTATAATTAACAGGCTCATTACAATTAATAGGTGCAGTGTTATTAAAAGCCTTGTTAACAGTCTGATTATAGCAACTAATAAATAAAAAATAACTTTGTAAGTGGAGTACTGTATACAACTTGGAGTAATTGATGTGTATAAACTATAGAAAGCCCCATGTTCTGCAGAGTATTTTGAGCAGCCTTAAAATTATAGTTTATAATTACTGGGCAGTGAGAGAAATACATTTAGTACTGTAGTTTACTAGAATGCTATAATTTGCATTCTTGTTAGGCTAATCAGTTTCTTTGTTAACAATCACAGTACTATATGCCAGAAGCCTCATTATTATGGCTCAAGTGATAACACTTTTGGCTCTTATCTGAAGGACCTGGGCTCAATCCAGTAGCTCGATCACTAGTGCACTCAGCTCACACACTGAGGTCCAGAGTTCGAATCTCCTCCAGTACAGCTGGAAAACATTAGGGACGTGTTTCCATAAGACACCTGCTGTCCATGTCCATGTTCACCCATCAGTATAAAATGGGTACCTGGGTATTGGTCGACTGGTGTGGGTTGCATCCTGGGACAAAACTGACCTAATTTGCCTGAAATGTTCAGCATAACATGGGGCTTTCTGTATAGTAGTATGTCATTGATGTCAGCTAGGCCTGTATACGTACCTTGTACATGTACTTGTAGTAAATAAAGATATTATTATTATTATTATTATTATTAACGACCCCAGTGTACTAGGGAAATAAGCCAGACTGACTTATTGGATTACATATTCTGGATTATGAACCCTCCAGGTTAATAATCCAGATATAAAAAAAAATTCTGCATGCTGATAGTTTTATTAAATTGATACATTATAGGGAAAAACTTTTTTGCCAGTAGGGAGATGTTAAAGACCTAAATTTAGTTCATTCAGCTCACACATTGAGTCTCTGGGTGTCCTGTGACCTGGTAGGCAATGCTCTTACCTTGCACACAGAGTGTCCGTGGTTTGATCCCCGGCCATGGTGGAAACGTTGGGTGTGTTTCCTTATACCTACTGTCCTTGTTCACCTAGCAGCAAGTAGGTACCTGGGTGTTAGCCGACTGGTGTGGGTCGCATCCTGGGGGACAAGATTAACGTAAGTTGCCCGAAATGCTCTTCATAACCAGGGGCTTTCTGTATAGTATGTCTTTGATGTCAACTAGGTCTGTTTAAGTTGTACTGTTTTTGTAGAAATAAAGATGATTATTATTATTATTATTATTATTATTGCGAAAGTCTGAGACATGTTTCTCTTTTGCACGTTGTGTAATTGGTAATGCTTGATGAAAATTATGTGTTGAACTATTATGAATGAGGTGTACTGTATGACACATTATCATGTTTGAAATGTTCACTGTTGCATGTTATGTATGTTTTGTCATATACCATAACTAAGTCTGAAATTATGTGGCTCTGTATATAAGTTTCATAAAAGGGTACCTTTGTTTTAAATTTACAGCTTATAGAAATTATACATATACACCTACCATCCGACTTACGACCGAGCTTGGTTCCGACCAACCGGTCGTAAGTCAAAATGGACGTAAGTCGAACTTTACTAGTAAATATCAACATCACAGTTATTGTAATGATTTTATTTTATTGTTTTATTTTGTTTTTTCATTTTTTACTTACTTTTTATGCTGTTAGTACTGTATTTTATACTGTAAGGCTTACACTGCATACAGCACAAACAGTTATTTATTTTCCAGAACATTTGCATAGAAAACATGGTCGTAAGTCGAGTGGTCTTATGTTGAGTAGGTCGTAAGTCGGATGGTAGGTGTACTTCTTTACTTTACAATATATCAATACAAAACACAGCCAGACATTTCTTCATATGTAGTTTTTTTTTTTTTTTTTTTACATAACTGTCACTACTTCACTCCCACTATATTACAATATATATGTATGTACAGTGGACCCTCGGTTTTCGTTGAAAATTCTTTCCAGAATGCTGTTCGAGTGCCCTTACCGAACGGATTTGTTCCCATAAGTACAAATGTAAGTTAGATTAGTCATTTCAGACCCCCAAAAATACACTTACAAAAGCTCTTACAAAAATACACTTACATAATTGTTCGAGTTTGGAGGTGAACGAAAACCGAGGGTCCACTGTATATTTATACTGTAGGTCCCAGTAATATTGTATGTTACCATATTTAAACTTGTGCTCCTGTAATGTACTGCATTGTAAATTATGCATGGAAGTATTGCATGTACGTATATTTAATTCAGAGTTAAGATACTGTGTGGAACTCTAAACTTTAATTATGTATGTTCTCTTGACACACCAGCTGTCTCCCACTGATGTTGATGTTGATTTTGTTTAGTTTTTGCAGCTGCTTCATGACCAGAGAGCTTCGCAAGCGTCACACAATGGAGCTGGCACCAATTGCTAACTTACGAGAGACTGATGCTGAAGATGTTGGGTAAGATATATAATTTAAGTACTGAGCATCCTGGGACCTTGATCACTTGTAACTGAAACATTTTCTTTATAAATATGTCCTGGTGTTTTCTCACGTGTCTTTTTAAACCAATTTGTCAGTATCAGTTGCCATGGTTTATTGGTCACCCATTCATAACTTTCTTTTCAAAATTAAATTGCTAGTTACTTTCAGCAGTTTAACATTATTTTTTTTATTAACATATTGGCCATCTCCCACCAAGGCAGGGTGGCCCAAAAAAGAAAAGCTTTCATCATCATTTCACAGAGACCCACATAAGAGATCACTTGGACAATGAAATATGGATCCCGGGCTACAACCTATACAGGTGTGACAGAGTGAATAGGCAAAAAGGGGGGGTTGGCCTGTATATCACAGTCACTTATATGTTCAGAACTACTAAATGCCTCAAATGATGTAGTTGAAGTACTAGCAATAAAGGTCGAGAATCAAAACCTGGTCATCGTGGTTGTCTACAAGCCCCCGGATGCAACGTCCCAACAATTCCAGGAACAGCTTCTGAAAATTGACCACTGTCTGGAAAATCTTCCAGCTCCTGCCCCCAACATCTTGCTACTGGGGGATTTCAACCTCAGGCACCTAAAATGGAGGAACATTGCAAACAATGTGGTAGCAGAGATAACACCAGGAGGCAGCTCAGATGAAAATTCACACATGCATGAACTTTTAAATCTCTGCACCAAGTTCACCTTAAACCAGCAAATAGTAGAGCCCACAAGATTAGAGAATACGCTGGACCTCATCTTCACCAACAATGATGATCTGATACGAAATGTCATCATATCAAAAACAATATACTCAGATCACAACATAATAGAGGTCCAGACATGCATGCGGGAGCTCCAGATCAACAAAATGTGATCAGCCGTGAGGGAGCTTTCTCCAAATTCAACTTCAATAACAAAAACATAAGGTGGGACCAAGTAAACCAAGTCCTAAATGATATAAACTGGGAAGATTGCCTAAGCATCACGGATCCCAACCTATGTCTTGAACAAATTAACTCTGTGGTACTTGAGGTTTGCTCAAGGCAAATTCCCTTAAGGAAAAGGAGGAGAAGATGCAAACTAGAAAGAGAGGCGCTCCCTATACAGGCGAAGGCACAGAATAACGGAGCGGCTACAGGAGGCCAATATCTCTGAAATACGTAGGGAGACACTAGTCAGAGAAATAGCAAACATCGAATTAAAACTAAAGGAATCTTATAGGAATCAAGAGACACGGGAAGAACTAAGAGCCATAAATGAAATTGAAAGAAACCCTAAGTATTTCTTTTCCTATGCAAAATCAAAGTCGAGAACAACAACCAGTATTGGGCCCCTACTTAAACCGGATGGGTCCTACACAGATGACAGCAAGGAAATGAGTGAGTTACTTAAATCCCAGTATGACTCAGTCTTTAGCTAGCCACTAACCAGACTGAAAATCGAAAACCTAAATGATTTTTTCATGAGAGTGCCACAGAACTTGACAGACGCATGCCTTTCTGACATCATCACTACGCCAAATGACTTTGAAAAGGCAATAAATGACATGCCCATGCACTCCGCTCCAGGCCCAGACTCATGGAACTCCGTGTTCATCAAGAACTGCAAGAAGCCCCTATCACATGCTTTTAACATCCTATGGAGAGGGAGCATGGACACTGGGATCGTCCCGCAGCTACTAAAAACAACAGACATAGCCCCGCTCCACAAAGGGGCAGTAAAGCAATAGCAAAGAACTACAGACCAATTGCGCTAACGTCCCATATCATAAAAATCTTTGAAAGGGTTCTAAGAAGCAAGATCGCCACCCATCTTGATACCCATCAATTGCACAACCCAGGACAGCATGGGTTTAGAGCAGGCCGCTCCTGTCTGTCCCAACTACTGGACCACTACGACAAGGTCCTGGATGCTCTAGAAGATAAACAGAATGCAGATGTTATATACACAGATTTTGCAAAAGCCTTTGACAAGTGTGACCATGGTGTAATAGCACACAAAATGCGTGATAAAGGAATAACAGGAAAAGTTGGTAGATGGATTTATAATTTCCTAACACATAGAACACAAAGAGTAGTAGTCAACAGAGTAAAGTCTGAGGCAGCTACTGTGAAAAGCTCTGTTCCACAAGGCACAGTACTTGCTCCCATCCTATTCCTCATCCTCATATCAGACATTGACAGGGATATAAGCCACAGTGCTGTGTCTTCCTTTGCAGATGACACCCGAATCTGTATGACAGTGTCCACCGTTGAAGACACTGCAAGACTCCAAGCAGACATAAACCAAATCTTTAAATGGGCTGCAGAAAACAATATGAAGTTCAATGATGAGAAATTTCAATTACTCAGATACGGAAAACGTGAAGAAATTAAAATCTCATCGGAGTACAAAACTAATTCCAACCACACAATAGAGCGAAAAACTAATGTCAAAGACCTGGGAGTGTTCATGTCAGAGGATCTCACCTTCAAGGACCATAACAATGTAGCAATTGCATCTGCTCGAAAAATGACAGGATGGATAATGAGAACCTTCAAAACCAGGGATGCCAAGCCCATGTTGACACTTTACAGATCGCTTGTTCTATCTAGGCTGGAATATTGCTGCACACTAACTGCACCTTTCAAGGCGGGTGAAATTGCTGACCTTGAAAATGTGCAGAGAACCTTCACGGCACGCATAAGTGCGATAAACCACCTCAACTACTGGGAACGCTTGAAGTTCCTAAACCTGTACTCTCTAGAACGCAGGCGGGAGAGATACATTATTATATACACATGGAAAATTCTCGAGGGCTTAGTACCAAACTTGCACACAAAAATCACTCCCTACGAAAGCAAAAGACTCGGCAGGCGATGTAACATTCCCCAATGAAGAGCAGGGTGCCACTAGCACGTTGAGGGACAACACAATAAGTGTGAGGGCCCAAGATTGTTCAACTGCCTCCCAGCATACATCAGGGATTACCAACAAGCCCCTGGCTGTCTTCAAGCAGGCACTGGACAGGCACCTCAAGTCGGTACCTGATCAGCCGGGCTGTGGTTCGTACGTTGGACTGCGTGCGGCCAGCAGTAACAGCCTGGTTGATCAGGCTCTGGTCCAACAAGAGGCCTGGTCACGGACCGGGCCGCGGGGGCGTTGACCCCTGGAATTCTCTCCAGGTAGACTCCAGGTAGACTCCATCACTATCTTGGGGCAGTTTAACATTATTTCATTGCAGATTTCATGGGTATCGGAAGTTACAATGTAAATTGAGTGCAAGGAGAGCCACTGACATGCCATGGCATTAGGGGCAGCTTATTCTAGTCCTTAAAAGCTATGTACTTAATATTAGAGAAATTTATTGAGTTTATTCTAGTTAAAAATTATTTTCAAAATTACAATATGATGAAATTTTACTGTTTAAATTATTATATAATGATATTAGATATTAGATTGTTACAGGTGTTAAGATTCTTGAATGATAATATGGAATTGAGATTATCTTAAGGAAAATAACATTGAGTATTTTTGACATTAACTTATAATATAAGTAGGGGGTAACATAATAGTAACATATTATTAAAAATTGAGATTATCGTATAGGAAAGTAACAATGAGCATTTTTCAAAGTAGTTTATAGTATGATCATTTAGTTTTGGGTGAGTAGGTGGTTTTGAGTTGAGTCTTAAATTGATTTTCAGACAAGATTATCTTAATATTTACTGGTAATGAATTCCAGATTCTGGGGCCCTTTATGTGCATAGAATTTTTACATAGGTTGATATGAACACGGGGTATATCAAAAAGTGATCTGTGTCGTGTGTTGTGGTCATGGGTCCTATTAAAGTTGGTGAGGAGAGTTTTGAGCAGAGGGTTTATATTAGAGTGAAAAGTTTTATATATGTAGTAGGCACAAGAGTAAGTATGAATGTTCTTTACGGTGAGTAGTTTGAGACTTTTGAATATTGGTGGAGTATGCTGTCTAGAGTGGGAATTTGTTATCATTCTGACTGCGGCCTTTTGTTGTGTTATGAGTGGTCTAAGGTGATTTAACGTTGTTGATCCCCATGCACAGATTCCATAGGTGAGATACGGGTAGATAAGTGAATGATATAGTGCAAGGAGAGCTGATTGAGGTACATAATAGCGTATCTTTGATAATATGCCTACTGTCTTCGAGATTTTCTTGGAAATTTGTTGTATATGTGTTTGGAATTTAAGGCTACTGTCAAGGTGGATTCCTAGGAATTTTCCCTCTGTGAGTCTTGTGATGGGTGTACCATTGAGTGTTATGTTAAGTGGAACATTTGTGGCTTTGCTTCCAAACTGTATGAAGTAGGTCTTGTCAGTATTGAGAGTAAGCTTGTTAGTCGTCATCCATGTTGATATTTTCTGTAATTCGGCATTAACAGTGTTGGCCAGTATAACTGGATTTGGGTGAGAGAAGACATATGTTGTGTCATCTGCAAATAAAATGGGTTTGAGTAGTTGTGATGCATTCGGTAGGTCATTTATGTAAATGAGGAATAGGAGTGGCCCCAGGACACTTCCTTGAGGGACTCCGACTGCAATTTGTTGTGTGGAAGAGTTCGCTCCATTTGTGTACACGTATTGGCTTCTGTTGGTGAGGTATGACTTTAGGTAGTTGAGTGGGTGCCCCCTTATACCATAGTGTGCTAATTTTGTGAGCAGTAAATCATGGTCGACTGTATCAAAAGCTTTGCGTAGATCAATGAAGATTCCCAGTGGGACTTCTTTTTTCTCAAGTGCTGTATATATTAACTCCAACATGTGCGTAATAGCATCGTTTGTGCTCTTGTTTGTCCTGAATCCAAATTGACAGGGGTTGAGTACATTGTGTGAGACGAGGTAGGAATAGATTTGTCTATGAATTAATTTTTCGAAGATTTTAGAAAGCAATGGTAAATTAGAAATTGGTCTATAATTATTCAGGTCTGTTTGATCACCTCCTTTGTGGATCGTGGTGACCCTAGCTATTTTGAGAATTGATGGAAAGGTAGAGGCTTCAATGGATTTATTGAATAGTGTTGCTATAATTGGTGACAGTACCTGTGAAGCTTTTTTGTACATAAAAGTTGGTAAGCTGTTTATGTCTCCTGCCTTGTTTTTAAGGGTGTTGATTATGAGCGAGACTTCAATTGGGTTGGTAGGAGCTAGGAATAGCGTATTAGGGTAGGTGTTTGTGAGGTAGTCTGTTGGACGGGTGTTTGAGCTTGGGATTTTACTCGCTAGATTCTTTCCTATGGTGGAGAAGAAAACATTAAGTTTGTTTGCTGTCTCAGCAGGTGAGAGTAGGGGTTCATCTGCTCTTGATAATTTGATGGTGTTGTTTTTCGCTATCTTATTATTTCCTAGAATTGCAGATAGGGTCTTCCAGGTCTTTTCATATCACCTTTTATGTTCTGGAGTCTGTTCTCATAATACAATTTTTTGATCTCCTTATCAGGCTGGTAAGGATTGATGAGTAGCGTTTGGATTGTTCTCTGGTTATTAGACCCCTTCTGTATTGTTTTTCATATTGGTGCCTTTTGTTAATGGATTTAAGGATGCTGGGTGTTAGCCAGGGATTGTTAAGTCTCTTAGCTGTGATCTGTTTAGTTTTTTAGGGCAATGTTTGTTATAGAGGTGGTGGGTTTTGTTAAGGAAATTCTTGATGCATTCATTAGTATCTGTATATGTTTCTAACTCATTATGCCAGTCAATGTTAATCATAGCTGTTATAAAGTTATTTACAGCTGACTCATTATGTAGTCTGAAGGTAACTTTTGTAATATCTAGGGGCAATTTACCAAGATTAGTTATGAGAAAGGTCGGATAGTGGTCTGTGGTGTTGTCTGTGATGTTGCCTGATTTTAGAGGGGCTATAGTATTAGTCCAGATGTGGTCTAGTAATGAGGTACTAGTCTCGGAGATTCTTGTAGGTTTTGATATTGTTGGTAGTAACAAGCAGTTGCTCATAGTGTTTGTGAATTCTGTTACTTGTGGGTCCTGGTCATGTAGGAGATTTATATTGAAGTCTCCTGTGAGCAGCAAATGGTCTTTGTTCATGTGTGCATCAGTTATTAGGTTACCTAGTTTTTCACTAAAATGGTGAATGTTTGACTGTGGTAATCTGTAGATGTTTATCACTGTGAGGGGTTTTTGCAGGTCTTTTGATTTAAATTTAGCTATAATATATTTTCCATGCTCATCCCTTATGCAAGAGTTATTGATACATTCAATTATTTCCTTTTATTAATAAACTACTACCACAGTAAAGCTAAAATACTGTATTGTTTATGAAATGCAGAAAAAATCACACCTGTTCAAGTAATATTCAAGGAATAGATGATAATCTTGCTGGCTTTTCAGTTTCTTCAAATGGTATTCTGTTGAAATCATACTTAGGTTTCCACGTACTTGCTACTGGATGTGTTATTGTTAGGCCACTCTAGGAGACCTGGTTAACCTGAAATGACTGAATTGTGGAGCAGACACCTGTGCTTTTACCACTCGTGCTGTATATCTGATTCTGTTCTTTATTCTTAATATTTTTTAAGAAGTCAGGAAAATGCCATTCAAAACAGCTAGTTTTAAATTACAGCATAATTATTAATGAGCTTTTAATATTAAAAAATGATGAAATATAGTAATATAAAGAAAAATGAGGCACTATTTTTTTACTTCATATTTAGACATTTTGGAGAATGTAGTCTATAGTTTTTTTGCATATTTTATGTACAATATGAATAATCATTTCAGGAATGGGAGTACCAATCATGCACATAAGCCAGGTTCTGGTAATGGAGGGGTTGATGATGGCTTTGACACAGTTCCAAGTAGGCCCCCAACAAATGATGTTCCACGAAGATCTCCATTCCCTCACTCTCCATCCCCAGGCCCACCAGGAAGGGGTGGCTATATACCTGTGGCTACGGACCCTCCTGTCAGTGGCAGGCCTGTATGTATTTTACAGTAAAAATCATTCATGGTTCTTTTTATATTATTGATTTTATTTTCCATCAAAGTTTTTAACACTCTGACTAGTACTGTACAGTTAGAAAATTAAGCCTTTATCACTGAATACACTGACTGATCAAGATAGGCACAGGTTTCCTGTATTTTATGATTTTGTTATGAGTAAATATAGCTTAGGGTATGGAGAACACTATAAGCCTACATCACTCTAAGGTGGTGGTGTTTTTATTTAAGAAAAGACATATGAAAGCCCAGACTGGTGCTTTCATATGTCTGGCTGGGCCCTCACCACTAACTTAGGGCATCAAAGAAGAAAAAAAAAACTGCTCGAGGTTAAATATGATGCAAAGCTTAGGAGTTTTAGTTTATTGTACATGGCTAGACTAGTTTACAAAATATAGATCACAGGTTATAAACACATTCATAACTTATCCCAAATATTCATGGAAAATTAATAACAAACACCTACCTGAGTTTTTCTTTTTCAGGCCACCCTGCCTTGGTGGGAAACGGCCAGTGTGTTAATAAAAAAAAAAAAAACCTACCTGAGCTCTAAAAAAAATTTAAAGCACTCCTTACTTAAGATAAGAGATACACAAGCAAGGTCACTTAACTGTGACAGCCCATGAGTGAGTTGCTTGACAAGGAACGCTGGGGCAGAGTGGTGATCTACACATACTGTCTTCCCCAGTGCATATTAACATTGAAATGATGAATTCTATTGCCAGTTCTTACAATTAAGGAGTGCTAAATATTAATATAGTTACAGTTTTATCCAATGACTTCCAGCTGGAGTATTCACTAACAGAGTGGACTGTATATGAAATACATTAATAATTGAGATTCTGTGGTGTTATGAAAATATCAAATGCTAAGGTGGGACTAACACCTCAATGGAGGTGCCTTGAGGCCAGTGAGGGGCTCCTGAATCAAGAAATTGAGCCTACCCTTCTTTTCTTGGATTGCATCTAACTGTTTCTTATTCCACATGAATATAATAATATTATAATCTGGATAAGATATGCAACAGTTAGGTATCTGATTACATAGTCTTTGCATCTCTTCTGCTTTTACCAACTTTTCTGTACTCGACTGAAGGAGCCTACTGTGTAGGCGAAATGTTTTGAAATAAAGATACCTAACTGTTGCATATGTGTCTTACCCAACAACCTGTGGATAAGATAGTTCATCCCCTTACTGGAAACTGGTAATGGTGAAACTGTGTATATTAAGGAAATGAGTACCTATTCAAGACTATTTCTGCCTTTCCTATGAGGAGAAGAGAAATGTTAAGAAAATATAAATTTATTTACTTATATTAAACTATATACAGTCCAAACACACCTCTTCACATATCAATTAGCCAAACCCCCTCAAAAACAGTACAGGACGGAGAAGGCGACCGGGTGGTCACTTCAAAAACAAAACAGTTCACTATGCGGTCGGCCCAGCCACCGCTCCCATCCTCCAGAACACATCTCCTCCTATTTCTTCAGTTCACACTCGTCCTTCCGGGCCCCGACCATGTCCGAGCCCAGGGTGTGTACTGGTACACCATAAAAAGTCTTAACAGCTGTAGATGTATCCCAGGCCCATGGCCTGGAATAATTTCAGCAAACTATCAGCCAAATATTTTTTACCACTTATTAAAATTTTTCTAATTCCGTGTCTGAGCTTGAAATTATAGTACATAATCAGATGTGAGAGAAGTTAGATGATTCTAACACCTATTTTCTGATGGGAAACCATGGATATTGAATATTTGAGCTAAAAGCTATTTTTTGTTAAACAAAACAAATACTGTGTACTATTTTAAAATGTGACAAGCAACTAAATGAATTTCAATATAAAATTACTTCCAAATAGGAGGAAACAGACCTTAAGCAAGTTTCTGGATATATATTTAGACCAGAAACTTAAATACAGTATTGTCCTCATGTCCAGAACATGCTGTATCACAGAAGGTATAAAAATGCTATGCATTGCTTTTAATATTCTCTACCAGAGTTAAAAAAATGAGTTACTGCACACAGAAAGGTTAAAAAACACTAAAAATGCTCACAATGACTGACAGGAAAAGAGAAAATATAATAACAACATAGAGGATCATAACAGGATATGAGAAAGTAGAGTGAGCTTTCTTAGCACCATCAGCAGGATGAACAGAAAGTTGTAATTTTAAAATGAGGGAAAAAGCTGTATTAAGAGAATGCTAGGGAGTGGTATAGTACATCACTAGTAAGTGCTATAGCTACTGGAAAATATAAAAAATGGTATTAAATTTAACACCATTTCTGTAATAACAAATACAGTAGGCCCTCATTTAGCACGGTAGTTACGTTCCTGAAAACGTCGTGTTAGCTAAAATCGTGTTAGATAATTAAAAGAACTTATGGGAAAAATAGGGTTACGTTCCTGAGAGTCCCCAAAAAGCCAAACAAGTTTTTTTTAGACCAACAGATCTTACAAATATAAGAGAGAATATGTAATTGTAGTTCATTATCGTGATGTATTATGTTGTTTTTACTGCTTAAGACTACAAATGTAACAGAAATAATAGTATTTACCTTAAATTGTGGGTGCTAATGTTTGTGGATGATTGTGAAGAGAGTGGAGAGTTATGCTGTGGCCCTACTGGGCTGAGGTGGATAGTAGAGATTCTGGAACTGATGTCGATGGTTGTACTGAGTGTCTCTAACTTTAATATAGTCATTCAGTAAGTCAGTCAAGTCATTCAGTAAGTCAGTCAAGTCATTCAGTTAAGTCAGCCCATTCAGTAAGTCAGTTAAGTCATTTAGTAAGTCAGTCAGTCAAGTCATTTAGTAAGTCAGTCAGTCAAGTCATTCAGTAAGTCAGTCCATTCAGTAAGTAGTCAAGACATTCAGTAAGTCAGTCAAGACATTCAGTAAGTCAGTCAAGACATTCAGTAAGTCAGTCAAGACATTCAGTAAGTCAGTCAAGACATTCAGTAAGTCAGTCAAGACATTCAGTAAGTCAGTCAAGACATTCAGTAAGTCAGTCAAGACATTCAGTAAGTCAGTCAAGACATTCAGTAAGTCAGTCAAGACATTCAGTAAGTCAGTCAAGACATTCAGTAAGTCAGTCAAGACATTCAGTAAGTCAGTCAAGACATTCAGTAAGTCAGTCAAGACATTCAGTAAGTCAGTCAAGACATTCAGTAAGTCAGTCAAGTCATTCAGTAAGTCAAACAGTCAAGTCATTCAGTAAGTCAGTCAGTCAAGTCATTCAGTAAGTCAGTCAAGTCATTCATTAAGTCAGTCAAGTCATTCAGTAAGTCAGTCAAGACATTCAGTAAGTCATTCAGTAAGTCAGTCAGTCAAGTCATTCAGTAAGTCAGTCAGTCAAGTCATTCAGTAAGTCAGTCAGTCAAGTCATTCAGTAAGTCAGTCAGTCAAGTCATTCAGTAAGTCAGTCAGTCAAGTCATTCAGTAAGTCAGTCAGTCAAGTCATTCAGTAAGTCAGTCAGTCAAGTCATTCAGTAAGTCAGTCAGTCAAGTCATTCAGTAAGTCAGTCAGTCAAGTCATTCAGTAAGTCAGTCAAGTCATTCAGTAAGTCAGTCAGACAAGTCATTCAGTAAGTCAGTCAGTCAAGTCATTCAGTAAGTCAGTCAGTCAAGTCATTCAGTCAGTCAGTCAAGTCATTCAGTAAGTCAGTCAGTCAAGTCATTCAGTAAGTCAGTCAGTCAAGTCATTCAGTAAGTCAGTCAGTCAAGTCATTCAGTAAGTCAGTCAGTCAAGTCATTCAGTAAGTCAGTCAGTCAAGTCATTCAGTAAGTCAGTCAGTCAAGTCATTCAGTAAGTCAGTCAGTCAAGTCATTCAGTAAGTCAGTCAAGTCATTCAGTAGCAGTCGAAAGCATTCAGAAGTCAGACAAGTCATTCAGTAAGTCAGTCAAGTCATTCAGTAAGTCAGTCAAGTCATTCAGTAAGTCAGTCAAGTCATTCAGTAAGTCAGTCAGTCAAGTCATTCAGTAAGTTAGTCACACAAACTTATGTTTACATCTTTTGTGTGTACAAAGTAACACTTCATTACAGCCACAGGTTATGTCTTGTCTAATATCTTTTCTTCGTTAGTTCTAAGACTTAATAAATGCTTAAACATTTTCTTGCCACTTTGAGCAACACTTGTATGCCTACTGGGTGACATGATTGCTTGGCAGATACAAGATATAGTAATTTAAAGATCAAAACACAATTCACTCTTATTCTTGACAAACACAGCTGGCTTGACGCGTATGGAATACGAATGCTGGGATGGTAGGGTGTTGTTGGGGGAGGGGTAGCATGGGAAGGCGGGTGGTCTCCCCAGCTGTTCCACAACATTAGCACCGGCCGCTTGAGGGAATGGTTGCTTTTTCTTCCTGCAAACTATAAGTTTATTCAGGTATACACAGATACAGTTACAAAGATTATCATACATAGCAGCATATGTGTAGAGAACCTAGGATAACCCAAACTTTGGGTTATCCTAGGTTCTCTAGGATAACACTGGGTTATCCTAGGTTCTCTAGGATAACACTGGGTTATCCTAGGTTCTCTAGGATAACACTTTGGGTTATCCTAGGTTCTCTAGGATAACACTTTGGGTTATCCTAGGTTCTCTAGGATAACACTTTGGGTTATCCTAGGTTCTCTAGGATAACACTGGGTTATCCTAGGTTCTCTAGGATAACACTTTGGGTTATCCTAGGTTCTCTACACATATGCTGCTATGTATGATAATCAATGTAACTATCTCTGTATACCTGAATAAACTTAGTTTGTGCGAAGGAAAAACAAATTCCCTTTTCCTCAAAGCATGAGGATTCTTACAGCGGTAAATAACCATGGGCTTACACTTGAAATCACCTGATGCATTACCCAAAAGGAGCAAGGTGAAGCGATCCTTTGCTGTCTTGAAGCCTGGTGCACTTTTCTCTTGCTGACTGATATAAGTTCATGTTGGCATTTTCTTCCAGAAAACACTTGTCTCGTCAGCATTAAACACTTGTTGTGGCTCATAGCCACCCTTAGTAGGACCCCCACTGACTCAATGGTTTAACCTACTGCAGGCGACCGCGGGCTCAAAATTTTTCCCCTCCAGCGAATCGCGTAATATAAGGTTTACGTCGTGTTAGATAAAAATGTGCCGCAATTCTTCAATCGCGTAATACTCAAAACGCGCAACATAAAGTCGTGCTAAATGAGGGTCTACTGTAGATAAGTAACTACAGAAAAATTTAGTAAGCATTGAACTTGAACTTGTTTGACCAGAGCTTTGGTAAGATGAGGAAGGAAGAAGGATAGGTAAGGATGGAAATATGGGAAAAAAAGGGGGAGGGGGGGGTTGGTGAAGAGGAAGGGTAAAAAAGGTAAGTGGCCCAACCACTTTGGTGCATTATATATATACGTATGTGTATAGTGGTATATCAAGTTAATATATCAGATAGGGCATAACATTTACCCAACAGTGTCACACAGGTATAACAAAGTTATAATTGCATGACTCTGCAATTATAATTGCTGGACTTAAGTTCAATGACGATAGCAGGGTGAGTGATGGTTATAAGAACTGCTATCTAGAAATACTGGCCGGCTTGCTTTGCAGGGGTGGTGTCCAACATTTATATAATTGTCACTGTTACATAATTAACCCTTTCGGGGTCGGTGCCATACTAGTACGTTTTACGAGCAGGGGTTGGTGCCGTACTAGTACGCCCAAATTCTAGCGGCCTCAATTTAAGCAGAAAACGTCTGGTAGGCATACATATGAAAGAATGGGTCTGTGTGGTCAGTGTGCGCAGTATAAAAAAAATCCTGCAGCACACACTGCATAATGAGGAAAAAAAACTCTGACCGTTTTTTTCGATTAAAACAGCGACTTTGCAGTCGATTTTCGTATGGTATTTATTGATGTATTCTCGTTTTCTTGGTCTCATTTGATAGAATGGAAGATATATTACAGAACTAGAGATGATTTTGATTGGTATGACAATGACAAGTACCTTAAAATTGAGCTCAAAGTAGCGAAAATGTTCGATTTTTGACGATGTTCAAGAGTAAACAAATCACACCATACGTCCAATACACATCAACTGGCGAGTCTTATATTCATGCACAAGTGCTCTGATATTATTTATACCATTTTTACAATGATGCAGTTGTATACATAACAGTAAATCTTCTATTTTTGTGTGAGAATAAAAATTCAAAATGGAAAGCAAAAGTAATGGAACAGGAGCCTGGAGACGTGGCTAATGAACAGAGAACATGTTATTTTAGTGCCAGGAATGTCTGCCTTGTTTACTCTGGACCCTATTTTGAAATTGGCATCGTTTGAAATTTGTGTGAAATTGGAAAATTGCCATTTTCTGACCACTATTTTGGGTAGATGAAATTGGTAAATAGGCAGTTTCTTGTACTCAATCGATAGAAGAAGTGGAGTTCTAGCGAAATAGTTATAATTTTAGGAGACTGAAACATTGGAATTTGTCGAAAATAGGGCTCGAAATGGGTGAAATCGCCGATGCATCAGTGTCATAGATACCGCGAACTTCGCGAAAGCATAATTCCGTTAGTTTTCGATCAAATTTCATACTTTTGGTGGCGTTATGATCGGAAAAGGATTCTCTATCATTTCATAAGAAAAAATTAATTTTTTTTTCCAAAAAGATTTCGACCCCAGGAACACGTTTCCGAGCAGGCCTGTCGACCCCCAAAGGGTTAAATGTAATGGCTGGTAAGTAAAAACAGAAATCACCAGAACTTGGGTTAGAGGTTGTATCAGAAGACATAAAAAGGTTCTGGTGTTACCCATTCATCTGGATCTTCTGGAAGGTCACTCAGGATCTTGGGTCTTTGAAAATCATCCTTATGTATAAATCTTCTCACTCGCTGGTGGAGGGTCATCCGCCGGGTTCTGTGAGGAGCTGCATTAATAATGTAGTCAGTGGTATTTGCAAAATAGGTAGGATGTTCTCTGTCTGGGAGATACAAGTCTTGCATGGAATATAGTTGTCTCTTCTTCAACTGATCAAGCCGAACATTCATTGCAACTATGTCTTGTTGAACGTGTAGATCAGCCATTCAAATTCTATCTCTTCTCCTGGTGCCTGTGATAAAACGGAGTGCTCTGTTCTGTACTCGTTGTAGTTGAAGCATATTGGTTTTAGTTAGTAAGCATACTGAGTATTCACTGAGTTGGGGAGTTTGAATGAAGATGATTTCCTAAGAATTTAAAAAAAAAATGTTGACTTAAGGTATACTGCAGTACTGTACATATGTCAGGATGCAGTTTATCATTGTCCTCCTAGTGGAGGGTAAGACAGTGTTCATGTGGTCACTTATTCAGTTACTGGCCACACACAGTACGTAGTAGTAGTGCTTAATTGGACTGACCAAACAATGTACACATCATCACCAATGTCACATCAATGTTTAGGAGAAAATAACATTTTATTTAGATTAAAACTATACTTCTTAACTTTTGGTATATCTTTCTTTCTTTCAACACGTCAGCCGTTTCCCACCGAGGCAGGGTGGCCCAAAAGGAAAAACGAAAGTTTCTCCTTCTACATTTAGTAATATATTCAGGAGAAGGGGTTACTAGCCCCTTGCTTTTGGTATATACAGTACAGTATTTGTTTCTCTTATAAATTTTGACTGTTTGTGTTATTTCATGACATAATAACTGGATAATTGAAACCAGTTTGCTATATTGCAATTAATATGAGTTTAAAAATTAATTCATCTTTCAGGGGAAGAAACCACTTGATGTAAACTTATATGCAACTAAAAAAACTGTAGCCCAGGGCATGATGGATCTAGCACTCCTCACAGCTAATGCTAACCAGTTACGCTATGTTATTGAAGCTGGCAAATTTGGCAATCTTGGTCCTAATTACTACATCAGTATAACTTTCATCTCAATCAGCATTATCCTGCAGGTATGTATTAACTTTTATAATTCTTACATAAATAACATAGCTAAGTAGGTGACTAGTAACTCAGTGGAAGAGCACTCAGCTTTCAACTTAGGTTTGATTTCTAGGTCTCATTGTACCTGTAGTAATATAACTTGCATAGTGCTGGGCTCTGAAGTGAGCTGAAGTAGAATAACAGCTTTTAGCTTGTAAATTTAACTGTGCAAAAAAATAAAAAAAAGTATCACTGTATGTGTAAATAAATAATGAAATTTAGCTGGGAAATAAAACTGTGCATGGTGTACCCTTCAAGGAGGGTACATTGATGCTGTAAAATTATCAAAAAGAATCAGAGTTATTATTTTCCTTGGATCAAATCCAATTGCTTCCCATATTCCAGGTACTGTATGGCCTCTATGAGTTTAGCACTTCCCCATGAATGCAATAATAAATAATACTAATTATAATAATGTGGATACCAAAAATCTTGATTCAAGGTGTACAAGAGCTACTCCTAGGAATGAGAAAGCTTATTTTAACCTTACTCCATTTTCAGCTCCCTTCAAGGTAGAGGTACCTTGATGCTGTTGAAAGACTATTGATCCAAGTACTTGGAAGCTCTCTCTCCCTGTTCAAACCTGATTACCCCCTCATTCTTCCACTCCCCAGGTGCTTTGTGACCCTTGTGGGTGTAACGCTTCCCCATGAATATAAATACAGTGGACCCCCGGTTATCGGCCATAATTCATTCCAGAATGCTGTTCGAGTGCCATTACCGAACGAATTTGTTCCCATAAGGAATAATGTAAATTAGTTTTAGTCCATTTAGACCCCAAAAATATACTTACAAAAGCACTTACAAAAATACACTTACATAATTGTTCGAGTTGGGAGCAGTACGAAATCCGGGGGTCCACTGTATATGATAATTCACTGTCAACTGCATTCCTGTATTGTACTTGGATATGAGAAGGAGCACCAATATATAGCTGCACCAACAGTGGTGTTAATAAGAGGTAGAGTGCTCCATGAGTTTGCTTTACTCATAAAATATAGAGGTGACCATTTCAAAATAATGAATAAGTTGCATAAATAAAAGTGAAGAAAAGTTTCCAGTCTTTCTCTAAAAGGAGAAAATACTGAAATGTATACTATTTCAAAGTTGTATTAGTACAGGCTGGCAAAATTAACAAAGAATTCATGTGTATGCATATCCATAAGGGCTTAAACTACAGTTAATGTGATGCTGTATTTAAAACATAATGCATTTTGTATTGCTGATATTTATTGTACATGCCCTGTTACCAATATTTTTGTATCCTCATTATTATTTTTTTTTTTTTTTTTAACATGTCGGCCGTCTCCCACCGAGGCGGGATGACCCAAAAAGAAAGGAAATCCCCGAAAGAAAATACTTTCATCATCATTCAACACTTTCACCTCACTCACTCATAATTACTGTCTTTGCAGAGGCGCTAAGATACAACAGTTCAGAAAATCCCTCCAAACCGCCAATATCTCAATCCCCTCCTTTAAAGTTCAGGCATTGTACTTCCCATTTCCAGGACTTAAGTCCAACTAAATCAATTAACTGGTTTCCCTGAATCCCTTCACAAAATATTACCCTGCTCACACTCTAACAGCTTGTCAAGACCCAAAAACCATGTGTTTCCGTTCACTCCTATCTAACATGCTTACACATTCTTGCTGGAAGTCCAAGCCCCTCGCCCACAAAACCTCCTTTACCTCCTCCCTCCAACCTTTTCGAGGACGACCCCTACCCCGCCTTCCTTTCCCTACAGATTTATACGCTCTCCATGTCATTCTACTTTGATCCATTCTCTCTAAATGACCAAACCACCTCAACAACCCCTCTTCATCTCTCTGTCAAATACTTTTAGTAACTCCACACCTCCTCCTAATTTCCACACTGAATTTTCTGCATAATATTTACACCACACATTGCCCTTAGACAGGACATCTCCACTGCCTCCAGCAGCCTCCTCACTGCAGCATTTGCAACCCATGCTTCACACCCATATAAGAGTGTTGGTACCACTATACTTTGTACATTCTCTTCTTTGCCTCCATGGATAACGTTTTTTGTCTCCACACATAACTCAACGCATCACTCACCTTTTTCCTTCATCAATTCTATGGTTAACCTCATCCTTCATAAACCATCCGCTGACAGGTCAACTCCCAAATATCTGAAAACATTCACTTCTTCCATAATCCCTCTCTCCAATGTGATATCCAATTTTTCTTTATTTAAATCGTTTAATACCCTCATCACCTTACTCTTATCTATGTTCACTCTCAACTTTCCACCTTTACACACCCTCCCAAACTCGTCCACTAACCTTTGCAACTTTTCTTTAGGATCTCCCATAAGTACAGTATCATCAGCAAAAAGTAACTGTGTCAACTCCCATTTTGCATTTGATTCCCCATAATTTAATCCCACCCCTCTCCCCAACACCCTAGCATTTACTTCTTTTACAACCCCATCTATAAATATATTAAACAACCATGGTGACATTACACATCCCTGTCTAAGACCTACTTTTACCAGGAAGTAATCTCCTTCTCTCCTACACACCCTAACCTGAGCCTCACTATCCTCATAAAAACTCTGTACAGCATTCAGTAACTTACTACCTATTCCATACACTTGCAACACCACATTGCTCCCCTATCCACTCTATCATATGCCTTTTCTAAACCCATAAATGCAATGAAAACTTCCCTACCTTTATCTAAATACTGTTCACATATATGCTTCAATGTAAACACTTGATCTACACATCCCCTACCCACTCTAAAGCCTCCTTGCTCATCTGCAATCCTACTCTCTGTCTTGCCTCTAATTCTTTCAATAATAACCCTACTGTACACTTTACCTGGTATACTCAGTAAACTTCTTCCCCTATAATTCTTACAATCTCTTATCCCCCTTCCTTTTATATAAAGGAACTATACATGCTTTCTGCCAATCTTCATTGTTATACATGAGTTATACGGATGCACGTTGTTAACAAACTGAGCGTACTTTGTTAGTATTGTAAGGAATACGGGGGTTCTCCGGCTTATGAACTCTTAAATTATGAACATTGGCACTTATGAATGTGGTCCATTATAAATAATACAGTAGATTATTGATTATCTGAAGATTGGTTATTCTCCTTACATTATCCAGTGGTCTTGTTTGATCCAGCATATAAATATATGTATATATGGGAAAATGGAATGTGCAAACCATAAGAAAATTGTGTGATCATCTCATGTTGGGAAAAATCCAGTGCACCTTTTTTTTCCTGAAGGGGCCAAATAATAGATTATCTATTATACAGTATTCAGATTTTTTTTTTTTATGAATGACAACTTCAGTTATGAATATGTGTAACATCCATCATTTGTGATAATATTTTCTATGGGATGAGCTTTTACAAAGAACTAATTCCTAAGTTGAAACACCAGGAATGCAAGTTTATTAGTTGGGATCCCCTGTATCTAGTATTATTTGAAGATAAAAAATATAAATATTATTTTCATGGTTGCAGCTGGTGATTGGTGTGGCTTTAATCATCATGGGGCGGTACAACGTGTCACATGACAGCCATGCTCAGAAAGCTGATACCCTCAACAACTGGATAGTTCTTGGCGTATTTCTCATTACTGTAATCAATGTTTTTATTTCATCATTTGCTATTGAACCCATGGAAGGCTATGATCCTGTCCTTTTGAGAGCTGCATTGACTGAGTCACCCTCGGAAAAGTTGATTAATAATTAAGCCTCAGATAAGGAAGAATTGATTGAATTTTCTCATGTACAGTGGTACCTCGGTATACGTCCTTAACCCTTTCAGGGTCGAGACCCCGATTCTTAACTCTCTCTCAGGGTCGAAACATTTTCGGAAAAAAAAAAAAAAAAAATTTCTTATGAAATGATAGAGAATCTTTTTCCGATCATAACGCCACCAAAATTATGAAATTTGATCGAAAACTAACGGAATTATGCTCTCGCGAAGTTAGCGGTATCGATGCTATTTACGCATCGGTGATTTCGCCGATTTTGAGCCCTATTTTCGGCAAATTCCAATGTATCAGTCTACTACAATTATAGCTATTTCGCTAGAACTCTATTTCTTCTATCGATTGAGTACAAGAAACCGCCATTTTACCGATTTCAACTACCCAATAAGGTGGTCAGAAATTGGCAATTTGTCCAATTTCACACAAATTTCAAAAGATGCCAATTTCAAAATAGGGTCCAGAATAAACGAGACAGACATTCCTGGCACTCGAATAACATTTTATCTGTCCATTAGTCACGTCTCCAGGCCCCTCTTACATTACTTTTGCTTTACATTTTGAATTTTTATTCTCACAATAAATTGAAGATTTATTATTATGTATACTACTGCATCATTGTAAAACCGGTATAAATGACATCAGCGCACTTGTGCAAGAATATTAGACTCGCCAGTTGATGTGTATTGTACGTGTGGTGTGATTTGTTTACTCTTGAACATCACCAAAAATCGAACATTTTCGCTACTTTGCGCTCAATTTCTAGGTACTTGTCATTGAGAAACCAATCAAAATTATCTCTACTTCTCTAATATATATTCCATTCTATCAAATGAGACCAAGAAAACGAGAATATAATCATAAATATTATACGAAAATAGACTGCAAAGTCGCTGTTTTAAACTAAAAATACAGTCAGAGTTTTTTTTTCCTCATTATGCACTGTGTGGTGCAGGATTTTTTTTATACTGCGCACACTGACTGCACAGACCCATTCTCTCACATCTAGGCCTACCAGCCTGTTTCTGCTTGATTTGAGGGCGCTAGAATTTAGGCGTACTAGTACGTCAAATGCCCTGGCATGTAAGCCGTGCTAGTACGTCAAAAACCCTCAAAGGGTTAATCTGTTCCAGGACCTTGGACTTATACCAAACAGGACATATACCAAACGAATTTTTCCATAAGAAATATAGGGAAAACGATTAATCCGTTCCCATGAAAAAAAAATCCTATTGTTATTGGCATATTATACATTGATGGAGTTGTATAAAATAATTTAAACACTGCTTAATACTAAAATATGTAATTTAAGCACTGCTTAATACTAAAATATATACATAAATACAGTACAAAAGAATTAGATGAAATAAATGCAAATTTAACCTCACTTGCATTGGCACAGAAGAGAGTTAACTTATCTTTCATTGGCTTGTGTCCTGGTAATGATTTCTCTTCTTGTGTAATATAGGTCCTGTTAGGCATTTTCTTCCAAAACAGGACTGTTTCATCACAATTAAAAACTTGTTGGGGAACAAAACCCTTAGCCTCCACAAATTCCACAAACTCTGAAACAAAATCATTAGCGGCATCTTTATCAGCACTGGCTCCCTCTCCATGCCTCACAACACTGTGAATGCCAATCCTCTTCTTAAAATTATTAAACCAGCCATGGCTGGCTTTAAACACTTCACTTTCTTGGCTCGTTCCTGCCTTGTTTTTCAAAAGATCTGCATGTATCAGTTTTGCCTTTTTGCAAATCATTGCCTCTGATACGCTATCACCGGCACACTGTTTTTTTGTTATCCAGATGAAAAGCAATTTTTCAACATGCTCTAATGTCCCTGATCTTTGGTAATTGATTTCACCCCCTTTGCAGTGTTAGCCGATTTAATAACATCTTTGTTTTTCACAATCATAGATATCGTTACTCTTGGCATACGGTATGCAGCAGCCAAATCCCGGATACGCATGCCACCTTCATACTGAATGGTAGCAACGGGCGTACTGACGCTAGTGGGCAGTCGTGGCTTTGTCTCGAGAGAGAGGTAAACAAGGGTAGTGGGCGGTGTCGTGACTCATTTTGACCCATACAAGTTCTAGCACGCGAGTAGTATTCCAAACAAAGGTCGTATACGAAGCAAAAAATTTTGTGTCCAAACATCACGTATACCAAGTTGGACTTATTCCAAAGCGGACATGTACCGAGGTACCACTGTATTAAGTTAATCTGTGTACGTACTTTATATCATTTTTATCATTAGTGTGATCACTAAACTTTATTTCAGTTAAAATTCATTTAGTACTGTGCATAAAAAGCTTATTACTGTACATTATGGTATTGTACTGCTCATTATTTCTAAGTGATAAATATCCCACTATATCATATCTATATTTCTATAGAAAATTTATTGTTGATTTTCTTACTATGGATATATTTTTTATACAGATTTTTAAAAAAGTATTTTATTATTTTTTAAATAGGAGCATGTAGCTCATAATTCAGTGCTAAGACAATAGTTTTATAAATTTCCTATGACTTTTTGTATTTGAGCACATTTTTATTTAGTTTATGCTTAGCTCATTTTTTTCACATACACTGTGTGAAACATGATGATATATTTGTCATATTAATTGCTCTCTTATTAACTAGAGAAGACACAGTGATATTAAAACATTCTAACCACTGCATTAAAACAGGATAAAAAAAAATGACATAAATACTCTAGAATTAAATCCTTATTTGTACTATATAATTGTGATCCTCAGAATCCTGAATTAAACAATTAAGGTTAAAGGTTGATCGTTCTGTTAGTGCTCACGTTTCTTTGAGAATCAAAAGAGATAATTGGGGTGTGATAACCCTCCACAGTCCAGCTGAGACTTAAATGTAGAATAATTGCTGGAGTCAAGTCAAGGTTTGGAAGGTTTTCAGGTCTGCCTGGCAATCACTACACCATGATCATGTATTTCAGTCCTGCAAGTACTAAAAATTCCAGTTCTTACTTGTATGTCATTGTGAAATTCAGTCATAAAGAGATGGAAGAGATTGGACCTGCTGTAAGTGATCACCTGTCAGGTAGATTTTTGGTTAAAAAAAAAATGGTGGATGTGGGTGTGATGATTCTCCACAACCCAGCTGGAACTTAGTGGATCATTAATTCTGATTCTATTTAACTCGAGTATGGTGCAGAAAATGGAAAAAATTTGTAGATTAGACTCCCGTTTTCAGTATCTTCTTATGTGACTTAATAATGGTTTCTTTAAAATAACAAAACTTTTGTTTTTAGCTCTTAACTCATGGTTGAATTCAATTCTGTATGGTAAAACATAAGCTGACAAAAAAAAAAGTACCTCACAGTCAAATATATAATATATATTCTATTTCACTTTAAGAATAAACTGAGCAATCTCTAGGGGTTTGACTCAGATAGCATAAATATTTCCTCCATTGAGCACAGGAAATGAGTGCCTTATTTTAGCATCTACAAGCTGTGTAGTAAATCTAGTGCATTGAGTACATGCCAAGTAGATATAGCAGGGATATGGCAAATGCAACATTCTTGAATCAAATATAATCTAACATAAAGTCCAGAATATTGTGAATCTTAGCAGAGGGTTACATGTTTCAGCTAGACACTTAGTTCAAAATTATGTCCTCAATTTGAAAGCTTGTCATATTTTTCTCTACAACAGTGTGTGCCTTTCATGTGAATATTGTATTGAAAAAGGGATCTGACCCCCCAATTTTTTATTATATGGTTTAGATAAATAAGTAGTGGAAAAAGACAAAATGCAGTCACTTGGAACATGTGTTTTGGAAATGTTACAGTCCTGTGACCTTGGTTACTCCAAATGAGTAACCAAGGTTCCAGGCCCAAAAAGTTTCAAATAAACAAGTAATAATAATGTTTGCAACTATTTCTGAGCTTTTGTCAAAATTTTAGAATGAAATGCATGCAAGAGCATTGTTTATAATTTGATGTCAGTACAAAAATCAAATTTATAATGTATTTGTGATGTATTTTTGTGTTACCATTATTTGAAATGAAATGATGGTGAATTAAGAACACTATTGCATACATTAGAACAGGTAACCTTGTCAGATAAACTTGAGGTTAATGAGAAAATAAAAAAGATAAAACAATGAAAGAAATATGCAAATTTATATGGGAAACATTAGTTTTAAATTAATAGCGAAGGGCTGTATAACCCATTTAGGTTTAGCACTTTGCTTTGTAAACATAATTCACTTAGTGTGTAATTCAGTCACAAGAATAAAAAAATAATAGATGCCACAATTCCATAGCTGAAATGATTCACAGATGACTCATCTTGGACCATCATCAAGTTTGTTGATGATGGTCCATGATGGTTAAATATGTTGTCAAGTTTCCTCATTAGCTTGTGGGTTTTTTGTGAACAATATTGTATTATTATAATAATAATATTATTATATTATCTTTATTTCTACAAGTACATGTACAACTACTATATAGAAAGCTGCTTGTTATGCAGAGCATTTTGGGCATATTAGGTCAGTTTTGTCCCAGGATGTACTTCCATGGATAAACAGGGTCTGTAGTTTATAAAATGGCAAACTTTTTTTTTCAAACAAAAAAATGTATATATCTTTCTTTCAACACGTCGGCCGTTTCCCACCGAAGTGGGGTGGCCCAAAATGAAAAACGAAAGTTTCCCATTTTACATTTAGTAATATATACAGGAGAAGGGGTTACTAGCCCCTTTCTCCCAGCATGTTAGTCGCCTCTTACGACACGCATGGCTTACGGAGGAAGAATTCTGTTCCACTTCCCCATGGAGGGAGATAAGAGGAAATAAGAACAAGAACTAGTAAGAAAATAGAAGAAAACCCAGAGGGGTGTGTGTATATACATATGCTTGTACATGAATGTGTAGTGTGACCTAAGTGTAAGTAGAAGTAACAAGACATACCTGAAATCTTGCATGTTTATGAGACAGAAAAAAGACACCAGCAATCCTACCATCATGTAAAACAAATACAGGCTTTCGTTTTACACTCACTTGGCAGGACGGTAGTACCTCCCTGGGCGGTTGCTGTCTACCAACCTACTACCTATTAAATGTATATATTATTTTGTAAATAAAGATCTGAATTTAATTATCATTATACTATATGTATGTGCTTTATTTACCAGTATACAATATTATATTTAATTTTTATTAAAAAGAATGCTTACTTTTCAAAATAATTGTAAGTCATCTGAGGATTTATATATATCTTTAATGGGTAAAGTTTGTCATTTACTTCATCACATATGCATTCATTGCATTTAAACTAAAACAACAGTAATGTAAATCTCTGAAATTTCACCTTGGGGTTTCCATCAAATTGTGGCATTTGTTTACAAAACAAAAAATTGAAAAAAAAAAGAATTGAAAAAATTTGAAATTTCTGCTTAAAATACCAGGGGCAAAATTGAGAGTTAAATCTCATCATTGCTAGCATCTACAGTGTATGTGATAGCTCTTGTGAACATTCTGAGACATAGTACATGTTGGTGTACATAGTACATGTTGATGTACATAGTACATGTTGGTGTACATAGTATATGTTGGTGTACATAGTACATGTTAGTGTACATAGTACATGTTGGTATACATAGTACACCAACATGTGCTATGCAAAAATAATTTATTTGAATAATTATACATTTAATTTGAAACTACATGTACAGACTCATATAAACAGTGCCTATATGTATATTTTCTTAAAATGTTCCTCTAATTGTTTAAAACAATTAATGTGGTGCCTTACAATTGTATAGACTTGTATTTGTGTATTATTATTATTATATCTTTAGGTATTTTAACACAACTACAAGAAAAACTTATTCTCTTAATATTTAAAGAATTAATGAACATTCTTGATTTTATTTTTAAACATATATGGAACTACTCCTTTGTGATATTTGGTTAGTTTTTATTGAATGGTGTGCTTGTGTTCTAAGGTGCTTTAGAAAGCTTATTGTTGTCTCTGTGTTAAGGAATTAGATTATCTTACTTTTATGTAGTTAATGGGCATCATTAATTTATTATACAGACTCTGATGCAGTGTTATGTAATGTTAAAAATATGTATCTTTAGCAGTCTGCTTAGGTATTTGTTAGCCATGTTTGTGCTGTTTTTAATGTATAAAGACAGTATATAAGTATCTTTCTTCTTTCTTTCAACACGTCGGCCGCTTCCCACCGAAGCGGGGTGGCCCTAAAGGAAAAACGAAAGTTTCTCCTTTTACATTTAGTAATATATACAGGAGAAAGGGTTACTAGCCCCTTGCTCCCGGCATTTTAGTCGCCTCTTACGACACGCATGGCTTACGGAGGAAGAATTAAGTATCAAAGATATTATTTTACAGTTGTTACTTTGATAAATGATATTATTCTCTGTCTAAAATTAAAAAGTTTTAATATTTTCTTTTCTTTAGTGTCCTTATTTCAACTGCCTCCATCCATAAAATATGACTATGTGAAATCCTGATGGATGCCAATAAAAATATTGTAAATTAGTAATATAAGAATTTGGAATGATTCATTAAGAATTTCTATACAATACTACAAACTGTGTTTAACTAGGTAAGTGGTATGCATTTTGTGCCTTACACCTCATTCTTTCATGCTTATCATTAAGAATGGTTGTTTTCTCTGGATCAGACCTGTGTTAATGGAAAACAGCAATATTGAGACCTGGTTAGGTCAGAGAATTTACACTCATTCTCCTGAGATTATTACCCAGTACAGTTGTCCTGATTGCAGGTCCTGTACACTGTTGGGGTCTTAGTCTTTGCTGTCATGGCTGTACTGGGTGAGCTTCAGTTCCCTCAGGATGGCCATGGCATGTAGAGGCCAAATTGAACACTGCCCTGTTTACAGTGGTACCTCGGTTTTCGTCGATAATTCATTCCAGAATGCTGTTTGAGCACTGTTCCCGAACGAATTTGTTCCCATAAGGACAAATGTAAATTAGATTAGTCCGTTTCAGACCCCCAAAAATACACTTACAAAAGCACTTGCAATAATACACTTACATAATTGTTCGAGTTGGGAGCTGTACGAAAACCGAGGTACCACTGTATTTGCCATCTACATCTTCCCATAAATTTTTA
The DNA here is from genome assembly GCA_009830355.1 of Cherax destructor. Lineage (NCBI taxonomy): Eukaryota > Metazoa > Arthropoda > Malacostraca > Decapoda > Parastacidae > Cherax > Cherax destructor. The sequence goes on from WNWK01009489.1 coordinate 57,563, forward strand.
GTTTTGTCTTGCCTGAAAGATGAGCAGGCCAGTGGAGCTATCTGTGGTCTGCAGGTGGTAGCTTTCTTTTTTGGTAAGAGGATAAAGATCAGAGGTTCAGTCCTGGCCCTGCATGAATCAGTCGGTTGTCTCCAGCTTTGTGCTTACTGTCTAGTGGGGCGATGTATTCGTCCAGAGCCAATTGAGCATCAGTGAGTGGGCACCACTTGAATCATGTGGATACCATTTAGCTCACTGTTGGTAGTTGCTTATACCTCTCTGTTAGCCCTAGGATCAATTGTTTTGGTTAATGGGTAAGACTCCCCTTGTTGGATTAAGTGGTGGGTGGGAAGACAGAGAGCTAACACTGTATGGATAATAATCTCCCTACTCACACTGTGGACGACCCCTGCACGCCCATGGACTCTCAGAATCTGGTATTACTTTTGGACAATCCTTTGTTGCCTGGTAAGGGACTGGTGTTCACCCTGAAGCCTTTGATACTTTTGACCTTTGCTTTACTTTGAGCCCAGCTTCTTGCACGATGCATCACTGATTTTCAAACTGTTTCCACATTGCAGGAGAGAATGGCTGGAAGCTGTGGTCCAAATGACACTGACACATACTGGATGACTAGATGATCCTAACATTATATCTGACACACCTCACTCTTATCTTAAAGACCCTTTCAGGTTTAATGTAATTATATTTTTATTATTATTATCCCCTCAAAGACGTATTTCAAAGGCAATCTTTAGCAAAATTCTTTCTCCCCAACCTTACTGACCTGGGCATTGGCAAAACACTCCTGAGACATGTTAATCAAAATATGTCCTTTCATGACCTTAAGTGTGGGATACATATTGTTGCCGTACAAGTTGTTGAACAGGCTGGCTTTGTATTTTTATATAGCTGCTGGTCAGTCGATGACATCCCTATCACAATACATAAATAATAATAATAATAATGTTCAATTCCTTGAGCCGTACAAAAAAAAGTAGATAAAGGTATTAGTTCAGTAGTGGGCACAAAAGGAAGCCACTAATTATGTAATGCATTTCAGGCTTACATCACCAAAGTGAAAACTTCAATCTTCCCTGCTCAAGGTTGGAGACATTTGAGCAGTGTAGCTAAACTGACTTTTGATTGCCAAAACCTGTCCATGGTTTATAAAGCAGGAGAGCTCTTTCAAGTACAGAGCGGTAGGCAACACTAGCCTCACAATTGAGTGATCGTGGTTCAATCCCTGGCTGAATAGAAACATTGGGCATGTTTCCTTACATCTGTTGTCCCTGTTCACCTAACAGTAAGTACCTGGGTGTTAGGCGATTGGTGTGGGTCACATCCTGGGGGACAAGATTGAAGAACCCCAATGGAAATAAGACAGACATTGCTCGATGATGCAATGACTTTCTTGGGTTATCCTGGGTGGCTAACCCTTCCAGGTTAAAAATTGGAACATCTTATCTAAATGAACTTTGGCCACCTGGCCAAATATTGCATGTCTCCGGCATTCTGTTGGTGATATAACTGCATACATAACTAATGAAAATCCCATAGTACACATAGCATTTGGGTAACTTACACTAGAGTAAAACTACACTACAATATACAGCACTTCATTCTTAAAAAAATATAGTAGTTTACATGAAAAGTGTGAGCCAAGGATCTTGGTAAGTGACCCAAGGAAAGGAACCATGGAAGTTAGGTAAGTGACCCAAGGAAAGGAACCATGGAAGTCAGGTAAGTGACCCAAGGAAAGGAACCATGGAAGTCGGGTAAGTGACCCAAGGAAAGGAACCATGGAAGTCAGGTAAGTGACCCAAGGAAAGGAACCATGGAAGTTAGGTAAGTGACCCAAGGAAAGGAACCATGGAAGTCAGGTAAGTGACCCAAGGAAAGGAACTATGGAAGTTAGGTAAGTGACCCAAGGAAAGGAACCACAGAAGTTAGGTAAGTGATCCAAGGAAAGGAACCACAGAAGTTAGGTAAGTGATCCAAGGAAAGGAACCATGGAAGTTAGGTAAGTGACCTAAGGAACCATAAAAGTTAGGTAAGTGACCCAAGGAAAGGAACCATGGAAGTTAGGTAAGTGACCCAAGGAAAGGAACCATGGAAGTCAAGTAAGTGACCCAAGGGAAGGGACCATGGAAGTTAGGTAAGTGACTCAAGGAAAGGAACCATAGAAGTTAGGTAAGTGACCCAAGGAAGGAACCATGGAAATTAGGTAAGTGACCCAAGGAAAGGAACTATGGAAGTGGTTTAAAGCTGAAAGCACGGAATCCAAGAATAAAAAAAATTCACGGATTGAAGGTTCCAAGGAAGGGACCCAAGGATCCAAGGAGGGGGCTCAAAGAAAAAGATCCATGGCTTGAAGGAAGAAATCCAAGGCTCGAAGGAAGGAATTCAAAGCTTGAAGGAAGGGATTCAAAGCTTGAAGGAAGGTATTCAAAGCTCAAAAGAATTCAAAGCTCAAAAGAATTCAAAGCTCGAAGGAAGGGATTCAAGGCTCAATGGAAGGGATCCAAGGCTGGAAGGAAGGAATACAAGACTCCATGGAAGGGATTTAAGGATGACAGCAAAGAATCCAAAGATCAATAATACGATTCAAGACTCAAAGGAATCCAAGGAACCATGGAAAGAATCAAAAGATCAAAGGAATGGACCCAAAAGACAAGTCCAAAGTTCCAAAGAAGGGATCCTGTGGCCCAGTCCATAACCAGGCCTCGTGGTGGATCAAGGCTTGATCAACCAGGCTGTTACTGCTGGCTGCACATAAACCAACGTACAAACCACAGCCAGGCTGGCCAGGTACTGACTTTAGGTGTCTTAGTTCCCTCTTGAAGACAGCCAGGGGTCTATTGGTAATCCCCCTATGTATGCTGGGAGGCAGTTGAATAGTCTTGGGTCCCTGACACTTATTGTGCTGTCTCTTAGCGTACTCGTAACGTCCCTGCTTTTCATTGGGGGGATGTTGCATCTCCTGCCAAGTCTGATGCTTTCATATGGAGTGATTTCGCGTGCAAATTTGGGACTAGTCCCTCTAGGATTTTCCAAGTGTATATTATCATGTATCTTTCTCGCCTGTGTTCCAGGGAGTACAAATCAAGGGGCTTCAACCGTTCCCAGTAGTTTAGGTACCTTATTGTGCCTATACGTGCAGTGAAAGTTCTCTGTATATTCTCAAGGTCTGCAATTTAGCCTGCCTTGAAAGGGGCCGTTAGTGTACAGCACTATTCCAGCCTAGAGAGAAAAAGAAATTTGAAGAGTAATGTATCCAAGAACTAAAGTATCCAGGAATCAAAGTAAGGTATCCAAGAATCAAAGTAAGGTATCCGGGAATCAAAGTAAGGTATCCGGGAATCAAATTAAGGTATCCGGGAATCAAAGTAAGGTATCTAGGAATCAAAGTAAGTTATCCAAAGGAATGTAACCAACTAACAAAGGAATATATTTAATGATCAGAGGATCAAAGGGAGGGATTATAGGAAGTAATCCTACTCTACAACCTTTAGGATTTAGCGTTTAAATTGATTGATAATAAGTAATCAAAGGGAAAGATAGCTCCAGTTCTCCGGATCAAGATCCATTAACCGCAGAAGTAAAGTAAGCAGTACGAGAGTGTGGGTAGTACCTGGTGGCACTTGAGTCGTGCGTGTGGCAGCAAGAAGGGCTGGGAGTGGCACTACTATGGCACAAGTCAGTCTTATCTTCTTATTTACGTTTATATTAATGTTTTAACTACTCCTAGTGCTATATAAAGTATTGTTGGGTGTGTTTCAGCCTTGTTATAATACAATAATGTTCATTATAACTCCAGATTTTTTTATTAATACAATATTAAGTTTGAGCTTATCAAGTGAGCAACAAAAGTTGCATTTAACAACATCAGTGAATATATTTATATATATAGTGTGTCGCATTCCTTAACTTTGTATGCTTGTTATTTAATATCAATATAATCAGGCTTAAAAAAGTTTTATTTATTGTATTAAAATTACTTCCTAGAGGAATACGGAGCTAGTTAGTATAACTAATTACTACTAAATAAATAACAAATTATGTATGACGTGTATAAATGATTGCATTATAATAATGACAATGTAATAAATGAGTCAGTGTGAAAGTTATATGTTTAATTGGATATTTATATTTTATGCTCGTAGTGTAGTAATTATTGATCAGGAGAGTGATAAGAACAGCAGCAGCTCCATTTTAACTACCCTCAACCACCACTATGGTACGTCTAGTAACTTACTTACTAGGTTTATTTAGATACATAACTACAATTATCTTATCTTACCATACATAGTAACATGTAAATTACCCTCCAGGATAACCCTCCCTCAAGTGACTTACTTCCATTGTGGTCCTTGTAATATCTTATTATTTAAAGCCTGGCTGTAAGATACAATAGAAATCAATCTCGATTATAACATTAAAAGTTAAAACAGCGAAGTAACTCAACTGTGAAAATCACTTCGAGTTAAACGAGTTGCTGCCTTCAATGGCAAGTCTCGTAAGTAAGTTGAGTTTAGGCACAAGTACAATTATCCTACATAATGTAAATTACTTAGGATAACTGGGGTCCTTGAATTTCCAATGGGGTCCTTGAATTTCCAATGGGGTCCTTGAATTTCCATTGGGGTCCTTGAATTTGCATTGGGATCCTTGAATTTGCATTGGGATACTTGAATTTGCATTGGGGTCCTTGAATTTGCATTGGGGTACTTGAATTTGCATTGGGGTCCTTGAATTTGCATTGGGGTCCTTGAATTTGCATTGGGGTCCTTGAATTTGCATTGGGGTCCTTGAATTTGCATTGGGGTACTTGAATTTGCATTGGGGTACTTGAATTTGCATTGGGGTCCTTGAATTTGCATTGGGGTCCTTGAATTTGCATTGGGAACCTTGAATTTGTATTGGGATCCTTGAATTTCCATTGGGGTCCTTGAATTTCCATTGGGGGTCCTTGAATTTCCATTGGGGGTCCTTGAATTTTCACTGGGGGTCCTTGAATTTTCACTGGGGGTCCTTGAATTTTCATTGGAGTCATTGAATTTCCACAAATTTTCTCTCATTATCCATCAGATTGTTGTACATAGTATGTATTTTGTTTGCAGTAATTTTGAAATAGACTTGAACTTGGAGGGCTCCTCATCCACAGAACTAGTGATATCCTTTACTTCTTTGGATCAAACTTCACCTCCAATTCTCAGTGCCTCTAGCTCTATATACTCTATATATATAGCACCAACAAATCCTACTGAAGTCTCACTAATAATTAAGTCATTAAAAAACAAGGCAAGAGACCTAAGTGACTTGTCAACAATCATGTATAAAAAAGCAGCTCATGTGCTGTCCCCCCATTATTTCAACACTATTTAACAAATCTGTTGAATCTTCTAAATTCTCGTCCATACTCAAGACGGCAAGGGTCACCCCGATCCACAAAGGAGGCGATCCTACAGAGCTAAAATAACTACAGACCAATATCTAACTTGCCTTTGCTCTCAAAAATCTTCGAAAAAATAATACATAAACAAATCTACTCCTACCTCGAATTACTATATCCAGCAATTGACAAAAATGAATATCCTCTGGGACTCTTCATAGACCTACAGAAAGCATTTGATACAGTCGACCACAATATCTTGCACCTAAAACTAGAGCATTACGGGGTCAGAGGACACTCACTCAACTACCTAAAATCTTATCTTAGTGGTAGGCACCAGTATGTATACACAAATGGCATGACCACTAATACTCAGCCTGTAGTTGTTGGAGTGCCACGGAAGTGTCCTAGGTCCTCTTCTCTTTTTTATTTACATCAGTGACCTCCCAAATGCATCGCAACTCTTAAACCATTTGCAGATGACACCACTTATGTCTTCTCCCACCAAAACCCAGGTATACCTAGTAACACTGTAAACAGCGAGCTACATAAAATATCAAACTGGATGACTACCAACAAACTTACTCTAAACAGGTCTAGTGTCTAATCGACATGTGCCTAGGACAAAATAGTAACTAACTGTAAACAGTGAGCTACATAAAATATCAAACTGGATGACTACCAACAAACTCACTCTCAATATAGACAAAACCTACTTCATGCTTTTTGGAAACAGATCATCAAATATCCAGCTAAACATATCGATAAATGGTTCACCCATTACAAGACACACTGATAAATGGTTCACCCATTACAAGACACTGATAAATGGTTCACTCATTACAAGACACTGATAAATGGTTCACCCATTACAAGACACACTGATAAATGGTTCACCCCTTACAAGACACACTGAGGGCAAATTTCTAGGTCTCCACCTTGACTGTAATCTTAAATTTCAGACCCACATCCAGCATATAACTAAGAAAGTTTCCAAAACAGTACTAGGTACCTCAAAGGGCCCTCCTTACCTTATATCACTCTCTAATATACCCTTACCGTACCTATGGTATTTGTGCTTGGGGATCTACCACAGCCAATCACATCAAACCTTTAATAACCCAACAAAAAGTGGCAGTGCAGATGATCACAAACTCCAGCGCCAGACAACACACCCCACCTCTCTTCAAAAACATGAACTTACTTAATATACATAATATACACACTTATTATTGTGCCTACTACATATACAGAACATTAAACTCCAATATCAACCCTCCACTCAAACTTCTCTTAGACAGCTTCAACAGAACACACAGGCATAACATGAGGCACAAAACACTTTTTGACATCCCTCGTGTCCGTCTCACACTTTGCAAAAATGCAGTGCACATAAAGGGCCCTAAGATCTGGAACTCTTTGCCTGAAACAGTAAGAGGTCCTCTGCCCTCAAATCAGTTTAGGACCATACTCAAAAATCATCTCATCTCTCAATAACAGACATACCCACATCATGCTAAACCCCAACCAAATTCCAAGTAACTCCTCCAAATACTACTTTATTATCCCTTAACTATTAAGCCATTATTACAAACTTACTAATGTATGTTTGTATCACTAATTGTACTACCTCGTATTTATAATATGGTAAATGAACTTAATTATGAACTAAAAAATGTATGATTGATTTTATCACAAATTTATTGTATCATAAATTGTACTACCTCACACATTAATAATAGATTGAAATATAGAATATTTGTATTCTACCACTGTAAAGAACTTAATTACGAACTTAAAAATTTATGATTGTATCATAAATTGTACTATCTCATACTAATAATAGAGTGAAATATTGACTATGTATTTGTAATCTACTACTCTTCACCTGTCTAGACTTAAGTAGTCTATAAGTATTAGGTTAAGTCTGCTCAAAATGCCTTGGCATGATAGTGGCTTTCTTTGCTCCAATCATATTATACGTACACACATTGTAACCTTTGCAAAGAAATAAATATTTTATTTTATTTTATTTTATTTTATTATGATTACTGTAGGTTTAGTGCTTTCTCATAAATAAGGTCATTGTTTGCTTTATTACCGGGCGTCTTTTTATCATGTAAATTCTCCAGTATTAATTGCAGTTTCCATTAGAGATGTACGTATACTGTATATGTAGTATTTACTGCCTATAAGAAAAACCTTTTTGTTTATATAACCTAACCTAAATGACAATTTTATAGCAAGTCTCTGTTAGGTTAGATTAAGTTAGGCTTGTTTGGCTCAGGTTAAGTAAGTTTATTTAGGCACAGGTACACATAAGTACAATTATCATACATAGTGTAAATTACCTAGAATATCCCCAAAAAGTTCGATAAAGTGACTTATTTCCATTGGGGTTATGTTAGGTTTATTTGGATTATGTTGAATACATTATTAAATTATCAAAATAAAGATTCATTCTTATTTGTCCAAAATATAGCAAATTCCATTTCAAAATATACTTAGTAACAAAATTTACGAATGGTTTTACAAACAGAAATATAAATTTAAACAATGTTTGTGAGAAAACGCATGTTACTGGCACACAAGAGTATGTACTTATGTAGTTTTCCTAGTATAACCCAATATAGCGCAACATTGTGACTTACATCTATTGGGGTCCTTTAAAAAATGTAAGTTGCCCAAGAGGCTAGGAACCTGTAAATCCATTGATATTGAAGATGGGGCACCAGCTGTGACTTGAAACCTGCAACTATTTGAGTAGTACATACTTTGATTAAGTGATGAACCCGACCAAAATGCTAAAGTTTTGAAGAATTGTTTGGATAACCTAGGTTAAGTCATCATAATATAAGAATTGAGGAACACTGCAGCAAGTCTATTGGCCAATGCATGGCAGGTCCTCAAATCCACCTGATATTGCCCAAATAACTTAAAGCTACCCAATGTTGTAGGCCCCACTCAAATCTACTGCCTCTCACTCATGTATTTGTCTACAAATTTTTAGAGCTTCCTAAGGTTTTAGCTTCAGCAAACCTACTTGGCAGATTGTTCCACTTATCGACAACTTTTTCTGAATCAGCACTTTGCTAAATCCTTTCCAGTTTAAATCCATCATTTCATGTTCTTTCTTGGTTGAATATCCTCAGGAAGACCTGGTCGTGGACCAGGCTGCGGGGGTGTTGATCCCCGGAATACCCTCCAGGTAGTACCCTATTTATATTTCCTCTATTTATGTTGGTCTTTCACTTGTATACTTCTATTATGTATCCCCCTCATTCTATGTCTTCAAGAGAATGTAGGTTCAAGGCTCTCGGTCCATCCTCAAATGAAAGATTCCTAATACAATAATAAAGATTAAATTTATCATCCTTCTCTGTATGTTCTCTGTTGGATTAATATCCATTCTTTAGTATGGAAATCAGAACTGAGTTACATAATCTAAGTGATGCCTTAAGTAAGTAATGATATACAGTAGGACTTACATATCTGCAGGGGATACGTTCCAAGACCTACCACAGATGACTCACAAAATCGTAATGACACGATTGCAAACAAACCATACCACAGATACCCTATACATATTTAAGTAATTTTTCGTTTATGTACATACCTATGATAAAGTTTAATTGATAAATTATGCACAATAAGACGAGAATCAGCACTTTTTCACTTTACGACTTCTCTTAGGCTTTGAAGAACTGTCACAATCACAACTTTTGAACTTTGGTGTCATTATTAAGTAAAGATACAGTTTATTTTTGGGCTAAGGTAAACCGCTGATAACTGAAACCGCGGGAACCGGACCCATGGATACAGCGATCCTACTGTATAGAGCTGTAATGTAACCTTTGCCTTTTTATTATTATACACTGCTGCTTTGGCTTTCTTGCTATTATAAGGGTATTATAACTAGGTAAAATATGTTGGCAATTTTTTTATATCTACCATTTGCTCAAGTCTGTGGTAGTGGCAGCATTGCCTATTAAATGTTATCATTGTATTATTACTAGTTATATCATCGTTAAATGTATCTTGTATTGTGTCATATGCTGCATCAAAAATTAAGTTACATTTCTCACATACAGCTATCTAACCTGCAACAACAGCGTCTAATGGTGGAACAGCTGCGCCGTGAGGCTTCTCTCAAGCGCTTACCTGTTTCTGAGGTTGTGGAGGAGATCAAGCAGTTCATCCTGCAACATGAGCAGGAAGACTATCTTTTGATTGGTTTCTCATCCCAGAAGAACAATCCTTTCAGGGAGAGGGCTTCTTGTGACATTCTTTAGGGATATCTCCCACAATTGCACTGACATCTAAGTAAGTATATACAGCATGTACAGTGGTCCCTCGGTTTTCGTGCATCTCCAAACTCGAACATTTATGTAAGTGTATTTTCGTAAGTGATGTTGCAAGTGTATTTTTGGGGGTCTGAAATAGACTAACCTACGTGACATTATTTCTTAAGGAAGTAAATTCGTTCGGTAATGGCACTTGAGCAGCATTCTGGAACGAATTTTCGGCAAAAACCGAGGGACCACTGTACTTCAAATTAGATTCTGGAAGATATACATTACACTGTCTTGACCTAAGAGATAATCTCTCCTTCACTACCATGTGCTGCCTTGTGAATACCTTTGTAAAAAAGGTTAATAAATTCACAAGGCCAGAACACATTTTTTGTGAAACCATGCTGAGATTCATTGATCAAATTATATCTTTCAAGGCAACTTTGAACTGAATCCACAATTATTGATTCTGTCAACTTCCTCACAGTTGAGGTCAGGCTGATTGTCTATAATTTGAAGAAAAGAAGGACTTATCTTCTGCTTTGTAAATGGTGAGATACCCATTTCTAGTGATCTGTTGGAGAGAGTAACTAATGGTTTGCTAAGTTCCACCTTGCATTTCTTTGGAATCCTTGAAATCAGTTCATCAGGATCAGGTGACTTGTTTGATCTCAACTAATTTACGTAGTTGTTTAAGAACCATGCATAATCTGTTCTTGTCCTGACTTTGATGATTATTGATTTCTGGGATTTCATTTGTATCTTTTTGTGTAAAAACAGGAAATGTGTGTTAAGAATGATATGCATTTCTTTATCACAATCAGTTAGCTGACTTCAGTTGCAGAAATAGAGATGATTTTGATTGGTTTCAGGACTGAAAGTAGCTTGAAATTGAACTCAAAATAGCAGAAATGTTTGATTTTTGCTGACATTCCAGAGTACACAAATGACATCACTTGTCCAATACATGTCCAGCTGGCCAGTCTAATACGCGTTTAGGAATGCACTAACGTTATTTACACAATTATTACAATAATGCAGTGGTCTTCATAACAGTAAATCTTCTATTTTTTTGTGTGAATAAAAATTCAAAGTAATATAAGAGAGACCTAAGGATGTAACTATTGAACAGAGAAAATGTTTTTTTAGTACTGGGAATGTCTAGATTGTTTATTCTGGATACTATTTTTAAATTGGCAATTTTTAAATTTTGTGTGAAATTGGCCAAATTACTGATTTCTGATCACTTTATTGTAGTTAAAATAGGTAAATGGGCAGTTTCTTATACACAGTCGATAGAATAGAAGGAATACTAATGAAATAGCTGAGTTTGGTTAACTGGAACAATGGAATTGGCCAAAAATAGGGAGCCAAGTGGGTGAAATCACCGCTGCATAAATATCGCCGACCACTAACTTTGCGAGTGTAATTCCTCAAGTTTTCCATCAAATTTTGTGCTTTTGGTTTCATTACCTTTGGAAAAAAGATTCTCTATCATTTCATAAGATAAAATATTTGTTTTTTTAAATTCTTCGGCCCTAAGAGCAAGTTTGAGATCAGCTATCTCGACCATGAAAAGATTAAAGTTGTGTTGACTTGGTGATTTATCAGCTTACGATTTATTGTGATACAGTATTATTTATAAGGAAAGTTTAGTGGTGCATTGTCCTATCTAATTAAATTATTCATATTTGAATTAGTGTAGAAACAGTTAACCCATTAATTCTTGTGGGTTTAATAATTTTAGAGTAGATTACTGCTGTATTCAGAAAACTTGTGGCTTGGGTATCACTGGGTTGAGAAAAGTTAATATTAAAGCTACAGCAATCGTCAGGTTATTTTGCTAAGTTTATTGCACGTTGGGTTTCTAAGACTCCTTAAGTTTTTTTTTTTTTTTATAATTCAGCACAGTTCTAATTGTGATTAATGGTCCTAAATTACTAGTAATAAACTAGGTAAATAAGTATTTTCCATTGGTATCTATTGTGTATGTATATATTTTTACATTGCATCCCATTTATATAGTAGATTGCAATACCTTTCCCTTGTTTTTTAGGTTTACAGTTGCATGTAACTATGTATCACGTTACCATATGTTAATGTATATATGAAAAAATACCAGAAAAAAAATAGAGAAATAAACGAGTGCCCTCATACATCTTCAGAGGAGTTAGAAAAATCCTAGGAAGATGCATGTCTAAGCACATGAAAGTGTTCAGTACAGTGGACCCCGTTTTTTTTTTTCAACAAGTCGGCCGTCTCCCACCGAGGCAGGGTGACCCAAAAAGAAAGAAAATTCCCAAAAAGAAAATACTTTCATCCTCATTCAACACTTTCACCTCACTCACACATAATCACTGTCTTTGCAGAGGCGTCCAGATACGACAGCTGAGAATAAGTCCCTCCCAACTGTCACTATCCCAGACCTTCCCTTTAACCCTTTGGGGGTTGACAGGCCTTCTCGGAAACCTGTTCCTGGGGTCGAAATTTTTTTGGAAAAAAAAAATAATAATTTTTTCTTATGAAATGATAGAATATTTTTCCGATCCTAACGCCACCAAAATTATGAAATTTGATCGAAAACTAACGGAATTATGCTTCCGTGAAGTTAGTGGTATCAATGACATTTACACATCGGCGATTCGCCCACTTTGATCCCTATTTTCGGCAAATTCCAATGTTTCAGTCTAATCAAATTATAGCAATTTCGCTAGAATTCCATTTCTTCTATCGATTGAGTACAAGAAACCCGCCTATTTATCAATTTCAATTACCCAAAATAGTGGTCAGAAAATGGCAATTTGGCCAATTTCACACAAATTTCAAATGATGCCAATTTCAAAATAGGGTCCAGAATAAACAAGGCAGACATTCCTGGCACTAAAATAACATCTCTGTTCATTAGTCACGTCTCCAGGCCCCTCTTACATTACTTTTGCTTTTCATTTTGAATTTTTATTCTCACAAAAAATAGAAGATTTACTGTTATGTATACAACTGCATCATTGTAAAAATTGTATAAATAATATCAGAGCACGTGTGCATGAATATTAGACTCGCTAGTTGATGTGTATTGGACGCATGGTGTGATTTGTTTACTCTTGAACATCGTCAAAAATCGAACATTTTCGCTACTTTGAGCTCAATTTCAAGGTATTTGTCATTGTCAAACCAATCAAAAGCATCTCTATTTCTGTGATATATCTTCCATTCTATCAAATGAGACCAAGAAAACGAGAATACATCAATAAATACCATACAAAAATAGATTGCAAAGTTGCTGTTTTAAACCAAAAAATGGTCGGAGTTTTTTTTCTAATTATGCAGTGCATAGTGCAGGAAATTTTTTATACTGCGCACACTGACCACATAGACCCATTCTTTCATATGTAGGGCTACCAGCCGTTTCCCACTTAATTTGAGGCTGCTAGAATTTAGGCGTACTAGTACCGCACCAACCCCTGCTCGTAAAATGTACTAGTACGGCACCGACCCCGAAAGGGTTAAAGTGCAGGCATTGTACTTCCAATTTCCAGGGCTCAAGTCCAACTAAATCAATTAACTGGTTTCCCTGAATCACTTCACAAAATATTACCCTGCTCACACTCCAACAGCTCGTCAGGTCCCAAAAACCCTTTGTCTCCATTCACTACTATCTAACACGCCACACATGCTTGCTGGAAGTCCAGCCTCGCCCACAAAACCTCCTTTGCTTCTTCTCCAACCTCGAGGATGACCCCTACCCGCCTTCCCCTACAGATTTATATGCTCTCCAAGTCATTTTACTTTGATCCATTCTCTCTAAATGACCAAACCACCTCAACAACCCCTTCTTCAGCCCTCTGACAAATACTTTTAGTAACTCTACACCAGAGAATCCGTAGTTTGGAGATTAGGAGGAGGTGTGGGATTACCAACACTATTATCCAGAGAGCTGAGGAGGAGTTGTTGAGATGGTTTGGACATATAGAAAGGATGGAGCAAAATAGAATGACTTCGAGAGTGTATAAATCTGTAGTGGAGGGAAGGTGGGGTAGGGGTCGGCCTAGAAAAGGTTGGAGGGAGGGGGTAAAGGAGGTTTTGTGTGCGAGGGGCTTGAACTTCCAGCAAGCATGCGCGAGCGTGTTAGATAGGAGCGAATGGAGACAAATGGTTTTTAGGACTTGACGTGCTGTTGGAGTGTAGGCAAGGTAACATTTATGAGGGGTTTCAGGGAAACCGGCAGGCCGGACTTGATTCCTGGAGATGGGAAGTACAGTGGCGGCACTCTGAAGGAGGGGTGTTAATGTTGCAGTTTTGTAGCTGTAGTGTAAACACACCTCTGGCAAGACAGTGAATGATGATGAAAGTTTTTCTTTGTCGGGCCACCCTGCCTTGGTGGGAAACGGCTGATGTGTTAATAAAAAATAAAAAACTCTTACACTTCCTCCTAATTTCCACACTCCGAATTTTCTGCATAATACAGTGGTACCCCGACTTACGATATTTTTTCATTCCAGAATGCTGTTCAAGTGCCATTACCAAACGAATTTATCTCCATAAGAAATGATGTAAAATAGACTAGTCCTTTTAGACCCCCAAAATTACACTTACAAAAGCATTTAAAAAAATAAACTTACATAAAAGGGTGTGTTTGGGGACCATCGTAAGTTGGGGTACCACTGTATTTACACCACACATTGCCCTTAGACAGGACATCACTGCCTCCAGCCGCCTCCTCGCTGCAGCACGGCTGGAGGCAGTGGAGATGTCCTGTCTAAGGGCAATGTGTGGTGTAAATATTATGGAGAAAATTCGGAGAGTGGAAATTAGGAGGAGGTGTAGAGTTACTAAAAGTATTTGTCAGAGGGCTGAAGAGGGGTTGTTGAGGTGGTTTGGTTATTTAGAGAGAATGGATCAAAGTAGAATGACTTAGAGAGCATATAAATCTGTAGGGGAAGGAAGGCGGGGTAGGGGTTGTCCTCGAAAAGGTTGGAGGGAGGGGGTAAAGGAGGTTTTCGGCCATAATTCGTTCCAGAATGCTGTTCAAGTGCCGTTACCGAACGAATTTGTTCCCATAAAGAATAATGTAAATTAGATTAGTCCGTTTAGACCCCTAAAAATATACTTACAAAAACACTTACAAAATACACTTAACATAATTGTTCGAGTTGGGAGCAGTACGTACGAAATTCGGGGGTCCACTGTATTTGTTTATTTTTCACTCTAATATTTTTTAATATTTGCAATCATGCATTTCATTGTGATTTCTTCGTATGTTTTTATACTGCATCTTTTCCTTTGTTGATATGATTGCCATTAATTTATTTGCACAACTTTTAACAAGCTAGGTTAAGCTTATAAAGTTATTTAAAATATCCCCCAGGTAATGTAAATCTCTCCTATCCTTTGTAACCCATTACATTGTTCTATCCCTCAGTTTGTGAAAAACTTCAAGAGTAATTTTCACCTCTTTATTCATAGTTTATAGTTATGGATTTATGTTATCTGTGTTAGGAAATCTTCCTTAACAATTTTCTTGTATTTATATATTCCATGTCAGGATAGACAGTCAGCCTGTGATCACCTTTTTTGCTGGGATCTATTGACAGTTCTTTGGACTGAGTCATGACACACTACTTACCAGGTTCTCTATGTCAAATGTCATTTACAATTCAGGCTGTCACTCTAAATTTCCTTTTGCTCTTCTGTGCATTCTCAGACATAGTATGTCAAACTGAAATTTGTGTGCCATCTCTGTGGAGACATCATACTGCCTTTCTCCAGGCTGTCTTGGTAGCTGGAATTTGCTCAGGATTTATCTAGCCAGTTCTGGGATACTTATACAAACCCATTTTTGCCTACATCCAATATGGTCTTATGGGGATTGGGTGTATCCCTCTACTTCCAAAGGGATACACCTGGTTGACAGCATTTGGCTGCCTCTCTCATATGCCAACAAGTCTTCAATGAAGGTAAAACTGATTTAAATGTTCATTTATCCATTAAAATTAGTGCTTTATATTTATTTCTCATTGTTTTCTGTATGTAAAACTATATTATTTATTCTTTAAAAAAATGAATTTTTTGTGAATATTTTTGGGTGGAACGGATTAATTTGATTTGCATTATTTCTTATGGGAAATATTGCTTCGACTTTCGGCCGTTTCAAGTTTAGGCCTAGCTCCTGGAACGGATTATGGCCAAAACTTGGGGTTCCACTCTATATATATTAACCCCTCTGGGTTTTCTTCTATTTTCTTCCTAGTTCTTGTTTATTTCTGCTTATCTCCATGGGGAAGTGGAACAGAATTCTTCCTCCATGAGCCATTCATGTCGTAAGAGGCGACTAAAATGCTGGGAGCAAGGGGCTAGTAACCCCTTCCCCTGTATATATTACTAAATGTAAAAGGGAAAACTTGTTTTTCCTTTTGGGCCACCCTGCCTCGGTGGGATACGGCTGGTGTGTTGAAAGAAGAAAAGGAATGAATGTACTGTACAGCGGTCCCTCGGTTTTCGCCGAAAATTCGTTCCAGAATGCTGCTCAAGTGCCATTACCGAACGAATTTACTTCCTTAAGAAATAATGTCACGTAGGT
Source organism: Cherax destructor (assembly GCA_009830355.1). Lineage (NCBI taxonomy): Eukaryota > Metazoa > Arthropoda > Malacostraca > Decapoda > Parastacidae > Cherax > Cherax destructor. The sequence goes on from WNWK01009489.1 coordinate 73,806, forward strand.
TAGTCTATTTCAGACCCCCAAAAATACACTTGCAACAGCACTTACGAAAATACACTTACATAAATGTTCGAGTTTGGAGATGCACGAAAACCGAGGGACCACTGTATATGCATTTTATCGCTCTGGGGCGCTTTAAATGTCATAGCATATTATGTGGGTGAAGTGGCCTGGCCTGGCTACCATACCTTCCACACCTGACTTTTTACAAATAAATGCTGCTCACTTGTCATCCTACATTAAGACTACAAATATTTTAAGGTAAGTAATGAATGTGCTGTATATGCATTTTATCGCTCTGGGGCACTTTAAATGTCGTAATATATTCGTGTGGGTGGGGTGGCCTGGCTGGCTACCATACCTTCCACACCCGACTTCTTACAATAAATACTATTCACCTCTCGCCATACATTAAGACTACAAATATTTTAAGGTTAGTAATGAGTGTACTGTGTGTGTGTGTATTTTACTTTTTATTGTTTTTAATGCCTCGTTCTATTGCTAACTTAATATATGTTAGTTTAAACTTATCTGGCATTTATACAGTGGACCCCCTGTGTTCGTGATTTTTTCGTTCCAGAATGCTGTTCAAGTGCCATTACCAAATGAATTTATTCCCATAAGGAATAATGTAAATTAGACTAGTCCTTTTAGACCCCCAAAAATACACTTACAAAAGCACTTACAAAAATACACTTACATAATTGTTCGAGTTTGGAGCATCACGAACACCGGGGGTCCACTGTAAGTGGAAAAAATGGCGTTCTGCTTTCCAGCAGTAGCCTGGAACCTAACTTGCCATATAAGTGGGGGCCTACTGTAATGTCTTTCCCTTCATTATTATTATTATAATCAAGGGGAGAAGCGCTAAACCTGTAGGATTATACAGTGCCTGTGGGGGATGTGGAAGGTATTCAGGCTTAATTCAGGGAACCGGAGCACAGATCCAATTTCCTAGATCAAGAGCCCCTCACCAGCGTCAAGGAACCTTCCTTGAGGGGTCTTTCCCTTCAAATCTCCTTATTCACTTCCAAAAACCATAGTGAAATTCATTTTTTCTCTGAAGCACAAAATTGTTCAATATTTGTAGACCAGTGAAATCAAACTTATTTTGAAGTGGAAGGTGACTAGCTTTTATCTTTCTTGTTCATAATTGCATTATTATTTTATTTGCAGAATGTGGTGCAGTTGCAGTTCCTGGGTCCAAGATTATTATTTTTTTTTTCATGGCAACACGTCTTACACCAAAGGTTTAATACTATTGTACTTGGAAATTGCTGTAACAAAACTTGTGTAAGTTATGCTTGACAAATCTTGCAGAACAAAAGCAGTAAACCCATAGGGGTCATGTTAGTACCTGAGGAATGAGAGACATTCAGATTTGGTCCAAGGAAAGGGAGGATAATTCCAATTCCTTAGATTAAGAGTGCCTCACTAACATCAAAGCCCTTCTTTTAAGGGAAGTTTTGTTTTTGTATGACAATTTACAAATGTTAGTATTTTAACATCAGCATTAAGTACTTTTTGTGAACATAGAAATGACCCTTGTGAGTTTTAATGCTTAGTTATGATTACAATAATGAGAACATAGAAAAGTTCATTTGTTTTCTGTCAAGCATATTTTGCTTTACTTTCTACAATTTTTTTTCACTAGTTTCCTTTTCTTTAAAGGTGTATTGGTAGAAATTTTTAAGGAATTGATGAAAGATCATTACTTAAATATTAGCAAGTCCAGGTACATGTAGCAGGATTTAGGCGAGTGCATCTTGTACTTTTTTTTTTTTTTCTAGTCTGCTTTCTTATGCAAATAAAATACTGTACTAAATAGCCAGTCTCTTCCTGCTTCATCGAAAGAACTCCTTGGAATGCAGGCGAGAAAGATACATAATTTACACCTGGAAAATCCTAGGAGGACTAGTCCCAAATATGGACACGTAAATCACTCCCTACAAAAGCAGAAGACTCGGCAAGCAGTGCAATATCCCCCCCAATGAAGAGCAGGGGTGCCATGAGTACTCTTAAGAGAGAACACAGTAAGTGTCAGGGGCCCAAGAATGTTCAGCTGCCTCCCAGCATACATAAGCTGGATTACCAATAAATCCCTAGCTGTCTTCAAGACAGGCACCTAAAGTCAGTGCCTGACCAGCCGGTCTGTGGTTCGTACATTGGATTGTGTGGCCAGCAGTAATAGCCTGGTTGATCAGGCTCTAATCCACCACGAGACCCGGTCATGAGCCATCCCATGGGGAAGTTGACCTCCATTATTATTATTATAATCAAATAGAAGCGCTAAACCACAGGGGTTATGTTGACCTCCAGAACTCCCTCCAGGTATACTTGAGAAGAATTAAACTCGTCCTCTTTCTTAGATCAATCTTGATTGCCTCCTATTCCCCAGATGCTGTATGACCCCACTGGCTTACCACCAGTAACCTCTTTAAGGGGGGCTCCTTGACGTGGTAAAGAGGCTATCGGTCTGAGGAATTGGACCTTT